>LTAE01003926.1:0-11138 GCA_001647135.1 Pontederia paniculata | reverse complement strand
AGAGAGAGAGAGAGAGAGAGAGAGAGAGAGAGAGAGAGAGCCATGAATTAAGATGAGAGATGGGGAGAAGCAGTGTGCGTATTGGCTTGCACTGACCTGAACCTGGTCATGAAGGAAACGTATGTATCCCAGAGCTTCATGCAGGACCGAGGCCGTATCAGACTGCCAAAATTAATACAGCTACAAGGGTCAAAAAAGGAGGTTTGAAGCACGTTTCTGCTAAGCATTTCTTACCATTTTTTTTTACTTTGTTAAGGGACAAAAACCTATTTGATCATGCATATTGCAGAAGATAAAAGGTAATGGAAAGGAGATCAGATGGTCTCATCTCACCTTGCCGAAAGGAGACACTAGTTGCTGTAGTGCCATAATTCTGTCCCCTAACTTCTCTTTCCTTCCCTGATATACAATAAGCTGAATCAATTTCATGAAGAAAAGGAGAGAAAAAAACAAAGAAAGAGAAGGGGAGCATGAATCAGATGAAACACTACATAACCTAAATACTTGCTGGTACTGAATCAATTAAGGATCACGTACCTTGGCACTGCCATGGCCCGTGGAGGCTTCTGTCTTGGACTTCTTGGCAGCACCTCCTGCTGAAGCACTGGCAGCTGCTTTCTTCCCTCCACTGCGGCTGCCACTAGCAACCTTCTTCTGTATATGCAAAATTTAAGAACAGTGGCATGCAATGAGACAAATTTCTGACAGAGTGCATAAACAGTAGCTAGCCATGGAAGCTCGGTTGATCTCACCTTTGTTGCCTTGGAATGGTTGGTGGATGAAGGAGAAGAGGAGACAGAGGAATCACTTGATCTCTGGTGAGGTGCCTCCTCCTTTCCAGCACCATCAAAACTAAGCATCTGTTCTGCTGCTGAACAGGCCGAGTAGCAACAGGAGAGAGAATTAGAGAGAGGAGAAGGAGGAGAGAAGAAGGCAAAACACTCTTCTTCTTCTTCCTGATCCCCGGATCTCAGCATGTCCATGAAGCTTTCATCGTCCATCAGCTTCTCTTCCTCTTCGATGTTACGGAGAGGAGATGAAAGAACACTTAAGGTAAGCTGAAAGGAAGCATGCATGCAGAACCAACTAATTAAAGGAAGCCAAGAAGGAAAGGAGAAAGAGAACAGTGCTTAAAAGATGCACGGCAGTGGTGGTAGTAGTACATCTTTCTCAACAGGCTTTTTTTTTTTCTCGATCTTCCTCTCTTTTCTGTTTGCTTTCCGTGTTTCAAAAGAATCAAAGCACTTGAAACCGAGGAAAACTGAGCACCTGACAAGAGTTCACAGGAGGCATCCAAAAGTCTCCTTTGAAAGGGGAGGAATATTGAGAACAGTAGCAGCAGTAGCAACTAGCAAGTCAAGACATTTTGACCGGTGACCTTTTGCGCCTTCTTTTTTTTTTTCTTATGCCCATTTTTTTTTCTTCTTACTTTTTTTTATCATATCTCTAAAAGTTTAAATTTTCATGTTATCATGGGAAGTTTCGATGAAAAAGTACAATGTTTTTTTTTTCATTTTTTCTTATGCCCACTTTTTTTCTTCTTCCTTTTTTTTTTGTCATATCCCAAAAGTTTAGACTTTCCTGTTATCATGGGAAGTTTTGATAGAAAAGTACAATAATCTTTTCCATTTTTTCTTATGTCCACTTTTTCTCTTCTCTCTTTATTTTTTGTCATATCCCCAAAAGTTTAGATTTCCTGTTATCATGGGAAGTTTTGATAAAAAAAAGTACAACAAGTATTTTCATTTTTCATTTTTGAATTTTGAATGCGTATGACAACAGGAATCATATTAATAAAATTTGAGAAACAATATAATATTTGTCATAATATGAAGTCACATAATCAGGATCATGCAAGAATCATTGAGTTTCTGCTTCATTATTTTCATTTTAGGTGAACTGATCAATTTTGCTTCTTTTTTTTTAATCTCTCCTCTCAACTATTCGTTGCCTTTTATTTATCTTTTAATTTGAAATTTTAAGCTTATTTATTAATATTTAATTTTAACTATTAATTTTAATTGTATACTCACACAATAATATAGTTATTAAACTATTGTTGTCTCACTATTTTTTTTCTTTCTTTTTGAACGTTACAAAATATTCTATTACATTATAAATAATATTATTTTTATACTATTTACTAAGAGTTCTAAAGAAGACTTCAACTTTTAATCTTAATTATTAACATTTAATTTTAAGTATTAAGTTTTGATTGTATACTCTCAATAATATAGTTATTAAACTATGATTGTATTACTATTTTTTTTCTTCTTAACTATTTTTATTTTCAAATATTTTATTATATCATACATAATATTATTCTTGACTAAGATTTTCAAAGTAATTTTTTTATTATATTAAGTTAAATATCATTAGAACTGTAATTTTATATCCAATTAATTTATTTATCTAAAAAGAATGATTTTATTTTTATTTTCACACTGTTTATCCAAACACAAATTAAAATTTATTTATTTATTCATAAAATATGAATAAATTTAATCTGTCAAATCATTTGAAAGAATTCTAAGTTCTATTTCTCAAATATAGCTATCTAAGGCTAACTGAACAACACAGTTTTATAACTCCGATATTTTTATATAAGAACGAAGTTATTGAAGTCGGATACAAAAATATGTCAATGTTAGAAAAACTATTTTACGATTATTATTTTCAGATTTGAATAACAATGGTTTGAAAAACGAGTAATTGTTTTGCCACTCCCCTTTTATGTTTAAAATTTATCAACATCGATATAAAATCTTATGAATTTATTATCCCCGAATCCTCAATGTAATTTGATTAAAGTAATTTATTTAAATAATCTAATTTTGTATTCGTGACAATTATAAATCAATTTTGATTTTAGTCAATACTTTATTTATTTATTTTCTAAGTTTTTTTTGCTTGGAACGGATCAATTTGTGATCCACTAAGTACAATTCAAATGTCGACTGGAGAAAGTTATAAAAAAGCAAATAATTATTTACCTTTTAAAGTATTTTGTTAACTAATGAATTACAGTTCCTCAATTATTGAGTTTGAGACCCATGTTATTAAAATCCTTATCAATCTTGTTTATAAATCTTTACTTAGCAAGCTGTGATTATCAATCACCCTCATTTTGGAAGCCGTTATTAATTTTAAGATCCATCTAATATAGCCAATGGGTCCAAATTATGAAAAGGCAAAACAATAAAGAAGATGCCTAGTCTAATTGATGGAAATATCCATTACTGACAGATCAAATTATGTGCAACAACATCGTATTTTTTGTATCTTTTTTTCTGAAATTAAGTTCAGAAAAGTTATTTTTTTATAAGTAGGTTTTTTAGTGTTTACTTATGCATAAATTTTTAAATGTCTATTTTACAAGATTAATAAACATGTCGTGCATCATTTTATTAACATTGTATCGTACATATTTTGATTTTTTATCAAATGATCTATTATTAAAATTATTTATATATGAATTCTATATATATGAATAGTATAATTATTTAGATAAATAATTTTGATCATAAATCGCATTCATAGATTTAAAATCAAATGATTAATATTATATTTCATATGGTGTCAATAAATTGATGCATAACAATTCATTTTTCTCTTTTATTTAGTAGTGCCAAAGGGATAGATTCTTTCATTACGTGATTATTTAAAAAAACATGAAAAATGGATAAGTATGTAAATTAAAATATATATGCGATAATTTATCTTGTATTTAAGTAGAGTTAGAAGACTCATCTTCATAATCAAGTAATTTGGAGTTTAAATATTATGTATTTTTTATTTGAAATATCTTTTATTTTTTGTACGAGGCTCGTGTCTAGGAATGGCAAAATTTATCGAAGTTGGCCCGACTTTGAAGATTTTTTTTTCGTGGAGGCGGGGGATGAGGGGGCATAGTCCCCCACACTCAACTTCGGGGATCGTGGCGGATAATATTGTCCCCGCTCCACAGACCCTCGACCTTCACACGTGTATATACTTATTTAAATATTTTAAAATTAATTTTATCAAAATAAAACTATTTAAGTAGTATTTATAAGTATTTATTCATAAATATAAATTATAATATTTAAATACATATATGTATAATATGATATTTTTATAAATATTATTTTTTTATTATTTTATTGCATATTTAAAAAAAGATATGTTTTTTGTTAAATTTCGGAGGTTAGGGTCTCCGCAAAGATTTGGGAATCCGTAGAGATGAGGAAGGGGAATTTAATTCCTCCGTCACGGGGATTCAGGGCGAGGGTATTATTTGTTGAATTTTGATAGGTTACTAAGACATATTTGTTCATTATACATATATTAGAAAAATCATAAAAGATATTTTATTATATAATTACTAAGTTATATTTATAATATTTAATATTAGATGGTCTTATAGATCAACAAAATAGACCTAATATAAATAATCTAGACTATTTAGTAAAAAAAAGAGTAAAGTTTTAAATTTAAGCTAATATAAAATTTAGAAAAAATAATGTTTTCTTTTGCAACAAAGGTGTGAAATATAATATTTTTATCTTGAAAAATGGTGAAAGTAAATTTAGGGCTTATTTGTTTTGCGGTAAATGCATTTACAAGTAAAAGCAAATGCGGTAAAAGTAAAATTCCTGTTTGGTCAGCTGTAAAAGTAACTACTACATGTAACTCCATTTACAACATTGGAAATTATGAAAAAATAATAAAAAAATAAATTTCACTTATATTTCACTTAATTATTTATTTATTAATATATAATAATATTTTATTTTATTTTAAATAAACACTTACATCAAATTTTTAATCTCAACTAAACAACGTAATTCATTTTCCAAAATTTTATTTACATCTATCTAAACTCAGGAAAAGTAACTCCTGTAAATATAAATCATATCAGAATTTCTAACTACAATTATTTATATTTTGAATTTATAATTACGTTAAATTAAACTATTTCTTAGTGCATGTTTGAAATTTCACTTACGATAGATGGAGGAATTATTCGTCCAAAATATAGATATTTATTTTTGTCAAGAACAAGGAAGAAATGTATGGATTCAAGTATCAAGGGAAAGGTTGGGAAAAAGGTTGTCTCAACATTTTTGGGGTGGGAGTTGGAATTGGGATCCTACTCACAGCCTTCCATGGAGGATTGGATGGATGAGATGTGATGATGGTACTTAATCTTTTTGTTTGCTTGCTCACGTTGCCTTGTGCGGGCTTTGGATGCTTCATGAGCTTCTACACCTCTTTTTTTTATTATTTTTGGGATTTGGCGTCACATCTTTCTCTTTCCTTGCTCCCCTAGAAAATCCCATAAAACATGTGTTTTTTTTTACCTTTTAAAAAAACAAATGTTCTAACACAGTGTTGCTTCTTTCCCTCCAAATTATAAAACTCTATTTCTCTCGCCTCAATGTTTTTTCTTCCCTTAGTAAAAAGTTATACTAAATTGTTATTAGTGATCACAAATTATCACTCCCAAATGTTAGGGTGTAAATAAAAATTTGAAAAACTTAAAAATTGATTCGACCAATATTTTTTATAATGTTTACATTGTCATATTTGCTGCACTTTACCTCAACATTATTGACTTCTAATATGTAAACTTTATTATAAAAATAAATATCACGATAGATATTGTAGGCACTACAACAAAATATACTATTTATGATATTTAAAAGTAATTTGATTTGACGTAATTATAAATTAAAAATATAAATATTTATAATTAAAATTTTATTATATTTTTTATTTACAATAATTACTTTTTTTGTTGTTTGGATAGATATAAATAAAATTCAGAAAAATAAATAGTATTATTTGGTTAAAATTAAAATTTTGATATAGTGTTTAATTAAAATAAAATATTATCATATATTAATAAATAAATAACTAAGTGAAATGCAAGTAAAATTTAAAATTATTTTTTTTATTTTATTTTTTGATGTAAATACATTTACATGGAATTGATTTTTCTGCATAGTTTTCAATGCGATAAATGTAGTTACTTTACATTATAAAATACATTATAAAATATATAGTTGTAGTAGTATATTTATAGCTAACCAAACACATTTTTGGTCTTTGCAGTAGACGACTTTACATGTAAATGCAGGTACAACTAAACAAATAGAACGATTGTCACTGATGACAAGTTAAACATTATAAAATTAATTTTGTGACATTTAACATTACTGCGGAGACATTATGAATGATATTGATAATTTTTACCACTTAAACATCATTAATAAAATAAGAGTTATTTTCATTTTTCTCCCTTGAACTATCATAAAATTTAAGACTTAATTATAAATAATAAAATTAGGCATAAGTAGGTCTAAACTTTTTTCGATTGATCAGTTTGATCCACAAATCTGATTTTCTATTTTTTGAACTATTTTAATTTATTAGATTACAATTTTACACTCCTTTAAAATAAACCTTCTTTTATCTTTCTCACTATTCTCTCTCTCCCTAGCTCTTTTGTCCGTACTGTTCTCTTAGCTCTCTCTATCTCCCGCGCCTGCGCACGCTCTCTTCTCCTCCTCTCATCCTCACTACCTCGCATGCAGTCGGAGCTCGCACAAGCAAACTGAGACAACACGTGCAAGCTCTGGCTACGCGCACAAATAAAGGAGAAGCTCGCGCAGGTGAGTAGCTGCTCGCCTGGCACCGGAGAGGGAGGAGTGATAGAGAGAGACAAGGCAGAAGGAGAGAGAGAGAGAGTAGAGAGAGAGAGAGAGAGAGAGAGAGAGAGAGAGAGAGACGAAGAGTGGAAGGAGGAGAGGATAATTTTTTTTTATTTTGGAGGATAAAATAGTAATTTAACAAATCAAACCGATTAGAAAAAATAGAAAATCGGATTTGTGGATGAAATTGACCAATCGAAAAAAGTATATACCTACTTTTGCTTAATTTTATACTTCAGGATTAGGTCTGAAATTTCACGATAGTTCAGGAGAGGAAAATAGAAATAACCCATAAAATAAATGTTACAAAAGAGTATCTTTTCGTGTCTCAGTAACGTTTACAAGTTATGAATGCATGTTACCAAAGAATACTCTTTCATAATATTTATATATTACAAAAGTTTATCTTTGTGTGACGTTTAAATATTATAAAATAATTTCCTTTTGTATGACCATTAAACATCACAAAAGATTATTATTTTGTCTCATTTAATATTTAAATGTTACAAATGATTAACTTTTGTGATTTTCTAATGTTACATAATCATGTCCTTTCTTGACATTTAAGTGTTATAATAAATTATCCTTTCTAAGGATAAAAAATCATAAAAGAAAAGTTATAATAGCATATAAACATCGCATGAAGATACATCATAATAACATGTTGATGTTATTAAAATAAATATTTTCTTCAAATAAAATATTAGTAACATTTTAATGTTATTAATATAGTTAGATTAGTGATTTTTATGTTGCTAAATGTTATTAATAATTATAAATGGTGTTCCATAAATATCTTTTATCATGTTTAGATTTAAGAGACTAATGAATAGACAACACTTATATTATCAAACAACACGAAAAAAATGTTTAAAAGATATTCAAGTATCACACTTCATAAGATATAAAAATAACTAAATGACAATATATAAATCCAATTTGATTATCATATATAAAATTCAATGTCTAATATCATTCAAACAATAAAAAAAACTCACTACCATCCCTTAAGAACAACTTTTGTCTCATCTCAAGGATCCCAAAATAAATAACATCATCAAATAAGATATTTGCTCCTTACCAGTGATGTTGACATTGTTAACATCATTAAATCATATCCTAACTTCATATTTTGTATATGCTCCACAACTGATTGTATCCAATTAGTTATCTCATGATATCTTCATGATGATTACATACCAACAGTTGTTATCACGAGACTACACACACACACACACACACACACACACACACACATANATATGCATTACATGGTATCAGAGGTTAGAAACAATATGTCGTATTCGGCATCCTCTATTCCTCCCATCATGAATGATTCCACCATCTAAATCTCCACCACAACTCTTCATATTCTTCCCACCCTTTGCCAAGTTAATCATTCGATATCTATCAAATTGACGAATACTAGTTATCTTCTTTGGAGGACCCAATTCCTCCACATCCTGCGATGGTTTAGCCTTGAATAACTCATCTACGACACAACACCTTTAACGTTGATGATTTAGCCTTTAATGTCCATCCTCAACACTACCCACTGCATCTACAGCGTCCTCATCAGCCACAACACTGAATCCAAGATACATTGAGTGGACTCGTCGTGACCAACTCCTACTCGGTTGGATTCTGATCCTCTCTATCTGAAGAGATCATGCTGCACCTTGTTGGACTATCAACATCTTTTGATGTTTGGAAGACCTTGCACCTCGCTCTTGGTGCACCCTCACACTCCATAATTCTGCAACTTCATATCAGTTGCAGAATATAAAGAAAGTTGTCAGTTAGATTTCTACATATTCGAAACAAGAAAAGTATATTGCTGAACAACTAGCCACTGTTGAACACCCGTTATCGTCATCAAGTTTCAATGCAATAATATTTAACAATCTTGGGTCTGACTATAATGATGTTGTGGCTTCTCTAGCTATGTGCCTTGCTCCTATTAGTTATCTGGAACTACATAGCATATTGACGAATCATGAGATCCAACTCTCAACTCAACATGTCATTCCAAGTGACAACTCCTTCTCTCCCTCTGCGAACTACATGCAATCACAACTGCCAACCCCAACTACAACTCAAGGAGTCATTCAAGGCCTCGTGGTCGTGGGCACGACCAACCACCATCTGAACGACGTGATCCTTGTTTCGTTTGTGGTGAGCATCGCCATAGTCTGTACAAATGCGAGTACCAACATCCAAACACAGTGCGTCTGACGGATCCATCACAATAACAAGTTGCCTACTATACTTATACACAACTCAATTCGTCAATCATCTCTCTTCCTGCCTATGTCAGGTACTCAAAATGGATCCCAAAAAGTGGAGCTAGCATCATACAACACTGGACCTGTAGTTACTGAGTGCGTCTAAGCCATATTGTAGTGATTTTTGCATGTTGGCGATGGCATATGTTTGCCTATATCTCACACTGGTTCATCTTCTATTCAATCCTCTACTCAACCTCTTATTTTGCATAATGTCCTTCATGTTCCCTCTATCTCCGAATCTATATTGTCTATTTCACAATTCACTGCTAATAATAAATGTTCTATTGAACTTTGTCCTTCCTTTGTTGTCAAGGATCTCAAAACAAGCACACCTATATTGCATGGCCATGTTAAGTCTGGACTATACTCGTGCATGCCAAGTCCTCCTGCTACCCTCCTCAGTGCTAGTGGTCCATCATTTGTGTCTCCACCATCGCCTAGGTCATCCTTCATTACACATTGTTCAATATTTGCTCGTCTTCAACACATCTCGATCGAAGCTCGCATGTATCCTTGTGATGCATGTTTTAGATGAAAATCCACAAGACTCCATCTTCCTCTCACAAATACACGAAGTGTTGCTCCATTTGATCGTGTACTTGCAGATGTATGAGGTCCTCCTCCACTATTGTGTTTGTCAGGTCATCGTTATTTTTTTTATTTTAGTAGATGATTATTCTAAATTTACTTGGTTGTACCCCTCAGTCAATAAATCAGATGTATTCACATGTTTTATTTGTTTCAAATTTTTCATTGAAAATCAATTTAAGTTGTCTATTCGATCTGTTCAAATTAATGGTGGCAGAGAATTTCATTTTCTAAGTTCTATTTTTCAACAATATGATATACATCATTGCATTATCTGTCCACACACACATGATCAAAATGGTGATGCAGAACAAAAAATATGCCATGTCATTGACACCGATCCCATCCTTCTTGCACAAGTTGATGTTCCTCTTCGTCAATTTTCTTGTGAAACAACAACTTACTTAATTAATCGGTTGCCCATTTTTGTTCTCGCTTTCAAATCTCCTCATGAAACCTTAGTTTCTACAACACCTAACTACTCGTTCCTACGGATTTTTGGATGTGCAGCTTACCCTCTGCTTCGCCCATATAACCCTCATAAATTTTCTTTTTGTAAGCCTTGTATCTTTCTTGGCTACCCCGACAATCATCTTTGTTATCATTGTCTTGATACTGAAACTAACATGATTTATATTGCACGTCATATTCAATTTAATGAAGATGTGTTTCCATTTCTTTTCTCTTCTCCACCAGCAGCATCGCTTGCAAAAGCACCGACCTCCCATCCATGGCTAATAATGCCTTCTACTCTTCCTACTTCATCTCCTTCTGCACCTGTTCTTGCGCTAATATCCCTTGAACTAGTTGTGGTCCCTTCCGATATGGCCTCCTCACCACCCTCACCACCTCATATGCAACTTCGTCCTCGAAATCTTGTGGATTATCGTCATCTTGCAGGAGTTCAATCCCTCTGAGGCTTAAAATCCTACCTTCTTCACTAAAGCAAACTTGGATTCCAACTGGCGTGTTGCGATGGCAGATGAATTCACTGCTCTTATTTCCAATGGAACATGGATGTTGGTTCCTCGGACTGTTGACATGCATGTTATCGGGTGCAAGTGAATATTTTGTGAGAAACTCAAAGTTGATGGATCTTTTGATCGCTTCAAAGCACGACTAGTTGCGAAGGGATTTCACCAACTGCTAGGTATATATTTTCATGACACATTTAGTCTAGTGATCAAACCGACGACAATTTTTGTTGTTCTTGTAACACCCCTGACCAAGGCGTGATATTGTCCGCTCTGGGCCTTAGCCCGCACGATTTTACCAAAACGCGTCACTCCTAGTTAAGGCCATGTTCCCATATATACCTAGCATCTCTCCTGTGACTTGTGCATGTGGGACTAATCCAACGCATGCCTCTTGCATCCTTCCCCCTTTAGGGGACTCAACATCCTCGTTGAGTGATCTCCCATCATGACATAGATGCACACGCGGAGTGGCTCTGATACCACATGTAACACTCCTGACCAAGGCGTGATATTGTCCGCTCTGGGCCTTAACCCGCACGGTTTTACCAAAACGCGTCACACCTAGTAAAGACCATGTCCCCATATATACC
>LTAE01003925.1:8072-25875 GCA_001647135.1 Pontederia paniculata | reverse complement strand
TTGTTTTTATTGATTATCCCTTGAGTAATGGGTTTTGGAAAAGCAGTGAGTGCCATGTAAAATTATAAACTTTGTACTACATTATTTGTCTAGCTGAATTTTATTTTGTCATGATTATATATGCATTTTTATTGAATATATTAAGTAATTGTTGAGCTTGTCCTTAATAAGTCTAAAAGAAAAAAAAATTATATATAAATATTGAAAATTTTGAAAATTTTAATTGTTTAAATTATTGAAGTGTTATCTGGAACCTTGGTATATTCGGGTTATTAGATCCGTAGGGGATTTTTGCCTGGTAACCTAAGGCCAACTAGTTTGGGATCTGCCGATTGAAAGCCCATTAAGTAATAATTGTCAACCGCTACAGAAAAGCTAAATAACAATATCATTCCCTTCTCTAAACACCCCCTCTCAAATTGACGGTTGAAACAAATCGATCAACCGCAACTTGCTAGTCAAATAATCATGTTTCTTTGTCAAGTGCTTTAGTCAGCAAATCATTCAAGTTGTTCTTTCGTAGGCACGTAATGTAACTTCACAAGTTGTAACAGAATTTTTCTCGCACAAAGTAGCAATCCACTTCTATATTCTTTGTGCGCTCATGGTAAACAAGATTTTCTACTATTTGTATGGTCGCTCAACTATCACTAAAGATTGAAATTGGCTTGAGTAATGGCATTTGTAATTATGAAAACAAACAATCCAGCCAAGTAACTTTTGCAACCACAAGTGCCAAACATATGTACTCTGATTCAATTGAAGATCTTGAAACGACATCTTTTTTTATTTCCAAGAGACAAGTGAACCACCAACTTTGATGCAAAAGGCTGAAACTGATTACCTTGTGAAGACACAAGTTGCCCAATCCGCATCGTAGTATGCCGCCACATTATTATCCTTGATCACTGAGAAGAATAATCCCTTTCCTAAAGACTTCTTTGAATACCTCACAATTCTAATAGCTACATCAAAATGAGATGTCTTTGGGCAACGCATGAACTGACTCAGATGTCGAACTACATAGGTAATGTCCCCCAATCAATTTCTGAAACTTTCCATATTCATCTAGTAAATAATTTGAACGATTTTGTTTATTAGCTTTCTTAACCACCTTATCATACTCGTAGGAGGTGTATTTTGTATTTTGCTCAAGTGGCGTGCAAGTTGGTTCGGTACCTGAGTATCCAAGGTCTGATAAGAGCTCTAATGCATACGTCCGTTGAGTTAGAAATATCCTTCTTCCTGACCTCAAGACTTCCGTACCCAAGAAGTAACAAAGTTCTCCAAGATCTTGATTCTGACACTAGCTTCCAAAGCACTTCTAGTCAATTTATTACTGTTGATGATGTGATCATTATAAATAAGATTTCCTTGTTTATCAACGACATGCTGCTGTCAGTAATGATCACATATCAACATAGACTAGAAGTGCAATAAATTGATCTTGTTCAATAAAAGTAAACAATGTATAGTCATTTTTACTTTGAACAACACCAGCATTGGTCAAGATGCTAGTGAATTTGATATTCCATTGATGAGACGCTTGCTTCAAACCATATAGAGATTTAAGTAGTCGACAAGCCTTTCTTGATCTGCCTCCTTGACTACTTAAACCCTTATGCACCTGCATATAGACCTTCTCAAATAAATCACCATTCAAAAAGGCATTGTTAACATCGAGATGGAAGATAGGCTAGTGGTTTTGAGTAGCTACAGTTAAGAAAGCTCGAATAGAAACTGCTTTGGCCACGAGAAAGTTTCATTGTAATCTACCCCTCTTGCTGGTTGTATCCTTTCGTAACAAGCCATGCCTTATATTGTTCAACTTCTTCTGCTGCAGTGAATTTTTTACCTTGTATACCTATTTGCAACCAACAATGGTTTTTCCTTGAGGTAGATCAACTAACTCTCAAGTCCCATTAGCTTCAAGGGTATTCAACTTTGCTTGCATAGCAGCAACCCAATTTGGATCAATCATAGCTTGCTTATAAGTAGTAGGGTCATAAATTGATGAAGAAGTATTAAGGAAAGTTGCATAATGTGGAGTACACTTTTGATATGAAACATAATTGTTTATAGGATAAGAAGTAGCTAGAACCAGGAAGGCCATGATTATCACTTGTAATACAACCTTGCAACCAAGCAACAGGTCGTGTGGTTCTCTTTGTCCTTTTCTAAATAGGAACTTGAGATGGAACAAACTTGGTTGGAACAGACATCAAGTCTCTAGTAGAAGCCACGGTGAGTTCTGGAGATTAACTCTTCATCACTAATAAAAATAGGAGTATCAGTGATATTGATGGGAGTATCAAATAAAGTATCAGAATCACGAACATATTCGGTAGATGATAAGGAAGGAATATCAACCCTTATAGGAAAAGAAAAATCCTCATCATGAATAAAACCATTGGTAGGAGAAGAAGATTCCCTGACTGTGAAATTAGTTGAAATAAGGGAATAAGTAAATATGTGTTCAAGAAACTTAAAACTTCTACTGACACTAACTAACTCATTGTCAATATCAAGTACTTTATATCTTTTTTGTGTCATAGAATATCCAACAAACACTATTAGAATTGCCCTTCTATCAAATTTATCACTCACCGCTCTATTAGTCATATAGCATAGACACCCAAACACTTTCATATGTGAAAAATCTGGAGAGCGATAAATTTTTTTTTTCAAAAGGAGAGACATTATTCAAAATTTTAAGAGGTAATCTATTTATAATATGCACAACTTCTTGAATGCTTTCACACCATAATTTCAAAGGTATATTTGATTGAAACATTAAGGCCATAGCTACTTCAAGTATATGCTTATGCTTTCTTTTAATAAGTCCATTCTATTTAGGAGTATATGGACAACTACTCTGATGCAATATACCTTTTTCAACAAGCATTTGTTTACAACCTTTATTATGATACTCAGATTCACTATCTGTTCTAATAATTTTTACTCTTATGCCATACATATTTTCTGTAAGAGCCAAAAAAAATAAGAAAGAAATGTACTACATTCATTCTTCTATTTAAGTAGGTATATCCAAACCATCCTGCTATAATCATCCACAACAATCATGAAATAAGAAAAACCATTGTAATTAGGACACTTAAAAGGTCCTTATATATCAACATGAATCAAATCAAACATTTTATCAGTTCTAGCATCTTTTCCAGCTGACTCAAAAGGCAGTTGTGATTGTCTTGCTAAGGGACAAATACTGCAATGTGGCAAAATTCTATTATTACAAGATTTAATAGAAGAAATAAACTTGATTCTATCTATAGGCAGATGCCCAAGGCTTTGATGCCATAATTCTAATTCAGAAGGAATTATGAAAGCTGCCACCAAACAGGAAGAAGGAGCTATTTTTTAAACTAATGTCTTTTGAGTCAGGTAATATAGTCCTTTTCTCCTTTTACCAATCTGACTCTCCTTCCCACTATAATGGTCCTGAAGAACACAAGAATTAACAGAAAAAATCACTGGACATGCCAAGTCTAAGGACAATTGTGAGATAAAAATAAGATTAAACTTGAACTCTGGCACACATAAAAGAATTCAGTTCTAAATTTCCTTTTATTATATTGGAACCTTTGTGTGTTACTAAAGATACACTTCCATTTGGCAAAGAAATGTGATTCTTGGCTTTTAATTCCCTGATATTAGTCATAAGTTCAAATGTGTTGTCATATGATTAGTTGCACCAATATTAGTTATCCAAGAATTTAAGTCTTAATCATATGAAACAATAGATCTTATACTTACCATACTTGCAACAGGAACATAAGAAGAATGGCCTTGATCTTTGTCGATGAGCTAAATAAAAAAACTTATATTGTTCTTCTGTAAACCCTAAATTAGTCTCATCTGAGATTTTTTTTCTGAATTAGATTGATTCTGTCTAGATAATGCTAATTATATGCATTGCCCCGATTTCTTGCCTTATTATTGAACTTATAATTGGGTGGAAAACCAATTAATATGTAACACTAAATTTTTCTTATGACCTAGTTTCTTGCAGTTGCCACAAATAATAGAATAATCTCTCTTCTTCTTATCTTACTGAATTTTTTTCCCCAAATTGCTTATTTGAACCTTGAACTAGAAAACCTTTTGTTTGTCTTTGTTCTTCTTCTATTAAAAGAGAATAAGCTTGATTTATTGTGGAGGTGGATTCATCAATGAAACCTGTGATTTAGCCTCACTATAGGATTCATTAACACCCTTGAGAAACTTATAAAGTTTCTGTTGTTTAATATATTCATGATACTTCTTCAAAATATCCATAGAAGACAAATCAGGTACCATAAGTTATAGTTCTTCCCAAAGATAATTAAATTTAGCGTAATAACCTGTAATGTTCATTGAACCTTGACTTAAGAAGTATATTTCATTTTAATACAGTAAATTCTTCGCACCCCATTGAACTTTTCAAACCTTTCTTGCAGATCAAACCACACTTTGCTTGCCCTCTGTGTATAAGAAACATTACCAATTACCCCTTCAGCTGTCGTGCTCGCAATCCACTAAAGAACCAAAGCGTTGCAACATCTCCATTGAGACTCCAACCCCTTATCAACCTCATCTAAGGATAAAAATCCATCCACAAAACATCGTCTGTTCTTGGCCAATAATACATTGAACATAGCATTTCTCCAAGCCAAGTAATCTTCAGATCTAGTCAATCGTTTAGATATTAGAACTTGTCCTAAAAAATCTGAGGCACTCAAGAACAACATATTTGAAATATCAATTGCAACTACGATGGAAGAACTTGTAGCAGAACTCTTAGACATTCTCAAATCAATGTTAAGAATCAAACACCAGAAATTATTAAGTTCTAAGATTCAGATCCCTCTCAGCAATGCTTAAGAATTCATGAAGCCCAGAAATCAAGCGGCAAGAACCAACAATCAAACAACAAGAAGAATGAAGGAGCTTAAAACAATCTGATCAAATAAACTTCATATCTGAACCTTCTTCAGCAAGGCTCAGATACCATGTTAAGAACCGCACGATTCATCATTCCCTCCCATGCTGCTACTTCTCTCTTGAGCAAGAACTCACAGAACAAATGGAAACAAGAAGAGAGGAGATAACAATTTTGGGGAAATGACAATGTAGTTGTATTGGTTCATCATCTTGGAAAAATTACAATTCTCCCCTATTTATATTGTCGTTTATAACACACTTACTCATACTTTTACTGTTGCATTAACCTGTTATATGATCATGAGCTAAACAGTGACATCCTTCCCTTCTCTCAACAATTATCTTCACAATGCACGACTGCACCTCGTGGGAAGTATGCATTTGCCACCAAATCTCTGTTGCAGGAATAAGAGTAGCGCAAAGAACACCCCCACGCAAGGAATTGTGATGTCCCACGTCCAAGAATAAAAGTCCCCATCCGGACCGGCAAAGATGTAAGAAGAATAAAACACCTGCGAGTAATGGCGAGATCTATACATGTCGTATAGATGAGGCAGCACTCGAACTGCTGTCGTGCCCACATAAAAGAATGGCGTCAGAGCCTTATCTTTGGAGTTCCTGTTCAAGTTCAGAACAATCTGAGGAAGCAGGAAGCCGTCCAGCACCAATCCAGCAAAGGAAATCAGTTCAAACGTCGAATTGTGAACAACCAACAAAGTGACAAGGCCACCGGCGAGGTAGAGGGGGAAACATGACAAGAGGGCAACCTTCTCGGCATTCCACAAGCCTTTATTGCTGTCTTGATCCGTCAACCTGGCAGAGAAGGTAATTTGGAGCAGCCGGCAATGGAGCAAGAAGGCGATCATGGTCATGACTCGGACGATTACTTCGTTCGCCTCAAGCCATCCGCCTCTGCTGAGGAGGACAGTGTGATGAGCCTCAAAGTTCAGCACCAAGGGGATCATGTGGCCGAGAGCGAGCAGAACGAGCATCGTCATGGATATCGATGGAAGGACGCTTGGATTCCTCTTCCCATGGCGCATCTGCGCTAAAATGCACACAAAAAGCAACGTTAGAGAACATATGACAGCGAACATTTCTGTGCCCATCCTACTGATCGTTTGTTTTGCTTGCTCCCTGTACATTGGGTACGATGAGACCACTAAGGGCTCGAAGTAAAGTGGATCGGAGTTCTTCCTCGTGCTGACAATGGTGCCACTGATATGGTCTCCGGCTTCTGGATTCAGAGGCGCGAACTGGATGTTGATTGCAACTTTGCAATCCAATGTTGAATTGTAATCCAAAAGTTTTGATCCTTGATTCATATGTCGGCATCCAACCATACAAAGCTTCCCAGTTGAAGCATCATACATTCCTTCAGCATCCAACTTCGTTATAGAAAAATTCGTCAAAAAAGTCCAGAATGTTATCACATAGCTGATATTCCAAACAACCTGATGATAATTCGTATCTGCCATGCTGTTCATGAGATCGACATCTGAATACACATCTGCTGTTGGGCCAGCTGCAGTTGGAAAGCCAATGCTCCCACAATATGTATCACCAATTGAAATCAGAGTCACATCTCCCCTCGTAGCATTCCATTTGTCGCTCTTTACATATATCCGAAATTGCATGTCACCAATGTTTCTCCCATCCGGATACAATTTCTTCTTCCCTATCTTGGCCTCACTGTTTGGTTTACAGATATCGTCCACAGCAGCTAAGTTGTATGTGTACTTATACTTTATTCCAGCATCCCCCCTCAAGTTGCTTCCATCTTGGAAGGAAACCATGCCAGAATGGCCACTCTCTTTTGCCCTGTTGTTGCTCCACATGCGGTCAACAACAGTGTTCCTGTTCTTGAGCGTCATTGCCGCCGGAAACCACAGACTGAAGTCAATGCTGCAGTCTCCAACGTAAACATCACCGGAGGTCTTGTCTTCAAGGATGGGACATGCCACGGCGCAGAGACGATTCCTCTTTTGATCCCAGAACCCCTCAGCAGCTAACAGTGGTGCCTCTTTTGACAAACGCATATTGGTATTGCTGACCACTGCGTGTATGGAAAAACGTAACATCCCATCCGGATCAGAGCACTGAAACTAGTCCAAGGACATGAATCTGGGCAAGGACCCGTGGCCAGTTGCAAGGGGGTGACAAGCGCTGCCTGAGCAGCCGTTTCCTATAAGGCTGGGTATATATAATCCTTGAATTGCGTAACCAAATAGGTAAGAGCAGGCAGACCCTGCAAATCCTATAGCCAGTGTTTCTATTTCTTCTTCCTCCAGTTTAAGAACAGAGCATGACTCTTTAGCCTGATTTATCATTGTGTACTCGTAGTTGTTCATGTCGTTGTAAGCTAAAAGCGACATGTTGTCAAAGTTGCGGAGGCCACTAGCGTCTGCTTCCAAGCTCTCCACAGTTCCAGTCACCAAAATAGTAGAAACATTGGGCGCGCCGCCGGCGCCGGGGTAATAAAGCTTGACAACAACAGATACAAGACGGTCACGGCGACATTTGCCGCTACCGACCATGCAAATCTTGCCAGTTGAGGTAGACCAGAATCCCATTAGTCGAAAACTACTTTGCTCCCTCGTGTAGACTTGAAGCCCGGCCGCCACCTGAAGGACGCTGTCGTCACGGGTCTCGTGGATCTGCTGGTCTGCGAAATCAAACGTGCATTCAGAGGAAGTGGAGCTGGAGTCTGCAGTTTTTGACGAGAGAAGTTTGCGGCCGAAGGAGCAGTATCCGTGGGGAAGATGGAGGGATCTTCTTTGGGAGTCGTCGGCGATGACACCGGTCGGAATGGACGCCGGGACGACGGAGCCGCAGTGGTCTTCGTAGGAGATTTTGGAAGCCAAACAGGAGAGAAAAAGGAAGGAGAAAACAAAGTGCAGCAGCAGATGAGTTGCCATGCACGCTGCCAGTGACGGCTCCGTCGCGTCCTGCAAGAACTCGTCTAGTTAGAACAAGAAGAGACCAAAGGGTCAACTAACTGACTTGGTGCTTCTGTGGTGCACTGGTTCTAGAAAAAAAATTAATAATAAGGAATAGGGGAAAAGTAGTGCAAACAAACATTTTAAGTAATGTTATTTTAAAGATGCAAATTTTGAATCTTAAATTTCTTAGTTTTGGTATTTTCAAAAGATATTTAAGATTTCAATTTCAAGCTAAACTATCATTTTGCATATCAATATTACACCAAACGAAAGTTTAGTGTAATAATGTTCTTATATTAAATGGAGGTCCAACATAAAAAAAATTGCTCTGCAAGTGAACCTGAAATGGTCTTCGAAGGAATGCATCTTCGTGGAAGGAGAGAATGGTAATTGAAATCAAACTTTAATTTTGATCCCTGTGTCTTCATTTAAATATCTCACAATCTTGGGATCCGAGGTTCGTGGCAGGATTCGTTTCATTTACTTTGCAAGGGGCACTTGGATTCTGCAATCTTGCTTTGAGTTTTAACATTGATAACATTTCTATGTAGACATATTAAATTTAGTGATTCATCACCACAACCCAACTATTCAGTTTCATGGTAAATGGCTGACTTGACCTGCAAAATTATAACAATTTCAAGTGACTATTGCCCAACTACATAATTAGCAGACGAGTAATGTGCATATGAAGAAATTTACAGACGCATTATTTACATTCAGTTTCAGAGTCATCCAAGATTGACCCGAGCCCATGAACAAGTAACGAAGCCTTCACATCTTTATCTCCTAACAAGGACAGTATATATAATTAAAGATGATTAACATAATTAATTAGTGAAAATATATTATGATAAAAAAAATTAACAATTTTGAGTTTAAATTTTAAAAGCGTCATCTTAATTAAAATTTATATTTGTCGCATATGTTTAATATTTAATTAATCAAGCATAATAATTTTAGGCATTGATGAATTTTAAATTTAAAAAAAAATTACGCTAAATAAATTCGACGCAAAGAAGAGTACAAAACGAAGACTCACTCCCACGAAAAATAAATAACAGAAGATGCATTTGAAAAGTTTTCTCATTGTAGAAAATAATGTGATATTTGTTAAAATAGACGCAAAAATTCAATGATGATAATCCAATTAAAACAATCTTAGTTTCTTATTTTTTATTCTTGCTTTTAATCAAAATTAGACGACGTCCTTTTTTTGGCTTTTATGACGGTTACCCATGTCTTCTCTTCCCCTTTCTCATTCTCTCTCCTTCTTTTTTATATATTTTTATTAACTTAATCTTTAAAATAATATAATTGATTTTTAATTCGAATTTTTAGCTAACTTAATAATATAAATATTAAATTATAAATTAAATCACTATCTTTTATCTGCTTAAATTATTTTATCCTAATTTTATTTTTTATTTGATACCTTCATGAATAAATTAATTACAGTTTAACCTAATACATATATTATTTTAATTCATTATAATCATTATGCTTAAACTAATAGTATTTATTAATTTGTAATTTATTAAAAATAATATATTATATTATGCTACATTTTATTATATAAATAAATATTTACTATAATATTTTATTTAATATAATATATTGTTTTTATAAAAAAATCTATTAATATTTTTTATTCACATATTTTAATCAAACATTTATTAAAATTTATATATCAAATTAATTCCTTTAATTATTATTATTTTTTCGGTGAATAAAGAGTGGGCAAGTCCGAATAGTACACGCAAAAAAATTAAAAAGAAAAAGTAAAAGAAGACATTCAGGTACAATAACCATTACTATGTCACAAAAAGTGAATGGTCCAAAACTTCTTGGTGGAGGATCAAGCTTGATTCGCAACATTGACCTCTCGATAGCCCAGTTTGATACCCACCAACCAGTCTTGTCGTCAAAAGGAGTTATTTAAGATTATCCGTGACTAAATTTGAGCTCCTAGACATCATAATTCTCATATGATTTTTGTTGCTTCTTCACAATCCATTTTTAAAATTACACGATGATATCTTTGCTGCCATCAAGCGTGAGTTTCAGGGACGGACCCATAACGAAAAGTTAGGGGGAGCCGATACATATAAAAGTAAAAAAAAAATTAAAAGAAGCCAAGGATTGAACCCTTGACCTCATCATAGTATCCAAAACCTCCTAACCACTACACCAAGTAAGTATCCTTGCTTTTTTTTAACATTTATTTTATATATTTATTATATATACTAGTATATACTTATATATATATATATATATATATTATATATTTTCTATACCGAAAAGTTGGGGGGAGCCTCGGCCCCCATACTATATATAGGTCCGCCCCTGGTGAGTTTAGCAACAATACCTTATAGCTCAGCCTCAATTGGTTGAGGTTGCCAAGTCTCATTACAAATCCTTCTAACAATTTCAAATTTTCTAGTAGCCCTCATGCTCTCCCTTGTTTTTTGCTAATGCTCCATCAACATTAAGTTTCACTTATTCTTGAGGTGGAGGTTCCCAACTTTGATGAGGTTCATCTTAATGTACCCCCAATTTTTCAAGTATATATATATATATATTAGTATTTGTAATTAATAAATAAAATAAATATTAATAATATAATATAAATATTTAGTTAGTTAAGTGAATAAGTAATGTTGACATATATTTTTGAGATCTAGGATTTAAATTTTGACCTCTTCTAAATTTTTTTAATTCATTTTTATATATTTTGATGTTTCTTAAGTTTTATTTTTAGGTCCGTTCTGATCATGCCCTTGCTTGGAAGTGTCTATTTGTGACGTCATAGTGAAGTTTGCAGTTGTTCGTCTAATTTTTAAACCAGGATCAATTGGGATCTATTCATTTGTTTGGAAAGCCACCGTGTTCCTCCATTCCAAATTCTACACCAAGCAAGCATCTCGAATAGAGTGGCCCACGAGGTTTCCTCATGCATTTCTGCAAAATCAATGAAAAAAAAAGGTATCATGACGGTGAAAAGGTAGAAAATTTTAAGCAGGAGCGTGGAGGGAGATGAGAGTTATTGCTTGTTGCCATCCCAAGGTGCAAAGAGTGGAGCAGGAGCGTGGAGGGAGATGAGAGCGTGCACCAGTTGATGTGCCACTACTACAAGTATTTGTGCTTTTTCTGCATATAAATAAGAAAGTATTTGATGAAGGCCTCTTATCCACAAATCACAATGGGCTAAGATTTTGAAGCTGTAAATTCTTATGGCCCGAGCCTTTCAACAGCGGGTCCAGATTCGGGTGTCCACTTGAAAAAAAACTGAAAAATTAGACCCGACGTAAAAACTATTTTTTAAGTTTGAAAGAATCCAAGAAATTTCTTTTAATTTTTAAAATTCATCCAATGAAGAAATATCTAATTAAATAATAAAAAAATATTATTAATCCTTTGAATCTATATAAGATTACTTAAATATGTAAATACACATTACAAACTAATTAAGAAAATATTCATATCAAAATATATATAACATTTGATTAATATTAATTTCTTTACAAGCCAAAATATTTCTTAATACAATCATAAACATAAACTTAACAAAATATAGGGACCCAAAAGTATTGAGAAATTTTAATTTTGAAAAATATCCGAAAAACGTAGATAAAAATTTACTGGACACATGTAATTGTCAATAATTTGTTGATTTGGATGAGTAACATGAGTTATAACATCATTAAATTCATTCATTGTGATAACTTATATTGTGTACATTGGACATATATTAAACTAACTTTTAGTAATTATGAATGAATTCTTAGTAAAAATTCGAAGTACGTTGAAGGTCAATAGGTCACCTTCTGCTATTTACTGCTAATATTAGATTCTTTTTCAATAATGGATTTACAATTAGAGTACTGCTAATTAATGTGGTTGGGAATTAGTCCCAAATAGCGTGCAAGTAAGCTAATGATCATTCTAATTCCACATTCTTTTAATTATGATTAGGTGATGGTTATTTTCTTTATTTTATCATATTTACTGAGTATTAAAGTAACAAATTATATATGCTTAATTACACGTACAGTTAATTGCTACTGTTATTTATCAACATGTCTCGAATGTGTTTGACACCTAAGCGTTTGTGAGCGTTTTGCTCTCAAATGCTTGAGAACCAAACGTTCTACTCTCATGAAAAAATTAGCGGCAGCTTTTATAAGACAAACAATGCCCTAGTCGAAATTTGTTTCCTTTTAGTCAATACACTTTAAATAGTATATGTTTTAGTTAATACATTACGCGCTATTTAGATATAACAGCTGTTACTTTACACAAATTCCAAACAATATCGTTATCCACGAAGATTAGTGAATTTAATTAGAAATTACATAATAAATTATATAACGAGCAAAAGTATGAAAATTTATAGTAGAAACCTAAGTGAATTAGAATTCTAATTTAAGTAAAATAAAAATGTATAAAGAAAGTTATAATAACTATGAATTACTGATTCATAATTCAAATATTTGTCATTGCGGATATTTTTGTGAATGAATTATAATAAAAAAGATTCTAAATAATTTTTTTAAATTATGGAGAGTCTATTTAGATAAAGTTGGTTTTGATCCATAGTTTATGATGGAATTTATGAATTAATTTTCTAGTGTCCGTCAATATGTGAAGAGTGCATAGTTAATTTACTTAATTAAATGTATTGTGATAATTTCTATAATTAAGTTTTTTTTATTTTGTAATAAATTTTGATAATTTTAAGTTAGTTGCCTTTATAATATCTACTTGTCATGATAACAATAACTATTTAATTCCGATATATAATTCAACAATTACAATAAACCTCGTATATGCCATTAAGTGTTCTTTTAGATCACTCTAATTGATTAAATATACTTGGACCTTGCATCTGTTCATATTATATGCATTATATTTAATTGTTGTTTATATGTGTTGATTAAAGTATCAATACGTGTCATTAATTATTTAATTCGATATGAAATAAATATGAATGAATTATACATCTCCTCGTTGACTTGTCTATATTGTTCGACATTTTAGTTTTGAATTCCATCGTTTATAATTTTGTTAACTTATGTTATATGATATGCTATCAGAATACGATGTGTCTATTATTTTATATGATATGTAGTTTTCGTTTGAATGTCTGATCGATATAATTCAAAGTCTGATATTTGTTATTTGTAATTGATATGATTAAATCATTTACTTTCATATGGATGCACTTTGCATGAATTATGATGAGCTCTAAGTGCTACATTGTGAATAACGATGGGAGGTATCTCTAGAATCTTACGGATTCAATTCTTTGACTGTGTAGTTAATTTTCCTCATGTTTAGATAGTTAGCTATCTTATATTCATATAGTTCATCTATCTTTGTTCAAGTAGTTCATCCACCATCTATTTTCTCGGCAAGAATAATTATACAAATTGCATTCGTATGAATATTTGGATACATGCCCTCTTGCATAAATGCAATATGTTTGCGTATGTTGAGTATTTTAGTGAAAGTAAATAAATTTGTCTAGATATTGTAAGTTAATTTATATAGTTTTGAATTTTATTTAAATAAACGTGTGAACCACTATTTTTTATTTATACATTGTTTTCAAAAGTTAAAATTTGAAACTATTATTATTTAGTATTTTTAATAGAACTATATTATGCATATATTTTCATGCATTTGGATCTTGCAAGTTAAGTATAAGTAGTGGTCCATGCTTATGGCATAGCTTGAAACATGAATAAGAGTCCGAGAAAGATGTAAAATATTTGGATCATGATGAAATTTTGAATATTTTAATGCTAATATAAAACAAATAATTTAAGAGCAAAACTATTTATATTTGTATATAGATGGATTATTTGTATAATAAGGTTATGATTGTCACATATAGTTAATTATTATAGGGTTTAATGGAGGTGAAACATCCCTCCAGGTGTTTCACCGTGAAACACCCATGTGATCAACCGTCTATCTTTAAATGTATGGTTTAAATTAAAAACAACTTAAAACCACCTAACTAAAATAATATAATCACTTTCTCTCTCCTCTTTTAATCTAAACCATATATTCAAAGATAAACGGTTGATCACATAGGTGTTTCACGGTGAAACACCTAAAGGAATGTTTCACCTCCATTAAACCCTTAATATTAATATTTTTTTATCAAGTTTTTAATTGTTTGAAACTTTTATCTAACATTGTTTGTCGAGTTCATTTAATCGGAGCTTCTAGTAGCTCGAAGGATTAGGTAGTTGCATTGTTTCTCGACAGATGAAGAAAGATTATCAGTATGTAATAATAAGGATCCATTTTAAATAAAAAAATACATATATATATAAGAAAGAGGAAAAATTAATCGATATAAAGATTTCAAGGAACAAAAAAAAATCCTTCATGTTCCTTCCTAAGCGGAGTCAGAAAAATTTCGAGTGGGTTCACATAATTAATCTAATAGTATATAAGAGAAAATAAATGTTCAACATAAAAAATACTTTTTTAAAATATTAGTTTTTATGAAGTTTATTTTCTAGCTCCTATTAATAATTATATAATTAGTAGCATGTTGTATAAACTTAGTTAATGGTAAAATATTAAAAGTTTATAAGAGGTAGAAATATATTATTTAACGTGAAATAAAAATTAATAGTTTATAATAAATAAGCATAATTAATATTAAGATAAGCAATCACACAATTTATATATTTGTTTCATTAGATAGAAATAGTGTACTGAAAAGAGGAACAAAAAAAAAATCGAGCCCTCTTAGATTAAGATAAATACCATATGAAATTTGATAGAATAATAAAATATTAGATGATTAATAGTTTGAAAAGTGAAAGAGAAAAAAATATCTAATGTCTATATAATTACTAATATTAATTTTATTCTTTATGAAGATTTTATTTTTCAAAAAGATTATTTAAATGCTATCATCAATAGTTGTTGAAAATTATGAGATTATATTAATTATAAATATGAAAATTTTATTTAAACAAGTGGAATTATAAAAAAAATTGTAAATTGTTGCAATATATTTATATAATGAAAAATTATTTCAAATATGAAAATGTACATTATTGATACAAAAAAATTGTGATACTTGATACTAACAAAAATTAATATTAAAAGCAAGAGCATTGCGACATCCTCTTACGTACTCGTCCTCCCAAAAAATCCTCCTAACACTTACAATGACATTGGTTGTAAATTTTCTAATTTTTTAGAGTATTTTAATTATGTGAGTATTAGGAAGATTTTAGGAGGATGTGTTAGGAGGATTTAGATTTTTCCTAAAAAAGTATAGCTAATATATTTGTTACATTTAAAATTATTGCAATGAATTTAAATTATTTAACTGAATAGAAAAAGGCCAAATTGAAAAGAGAAAAAAAAGAATTAATTACAAAAACATGTGCAAGATGTGTACAATGTAAAAACACATAATTAAAAAATAAAAAAGTAATAACTTTCTAATCAATAAGTATAATTAATATTAAAATAAATAATCACACAATTTATATATTTGTTTCATTAAATAGAAATAGTGTATTGAAAAGAGGAAGAAGAGACGTCTTAGATTAAGATAAATATCATAGAATAATAAAATGTTATGTGATTAATAGTTTGAAAAGTGAAAGAAAAAAATATCAATAATGGTCAATATAATTACTAATGTTAATGTTATTTTTTGTGAAGATTTTATAATAAAAAAAGATTATTTAAATGATATCATTAATAGCTTTATATTGTTGAAAATTGTGGGATTATTATAATTATAAATATAAAAATTTTATTTAAACTAATGGAAGTGTAAATTTTTTTGTAAATTATTGCAATATATTTATGCAATGAAAAAATATTGAAAATATGAAAAATGCATGTTATTTATACAATAAAATTGTTATACTAATGAAAAATAATATTAAAAGAAATGTAGCTAATATATTTGTTACATTTAAAATTGTTGCAATGAATTTAAATTATTAATTGATAAAAAAGGCAAAAGTGAAAAGAGAAAGAGAAAAAGATTAATTAAAAAAACATGTACAAGGTGTGTACACCGTAAAAACAATAATTAATGTGAAGTAAAAAAGTAATAACTTTCTAATAAATAAGTATAATTAATATTAAAATAAATAATCACATAACTTATATATTTGTTTCATTGGATAGAAATAGTGTATTGAAAAGAGGAAGAATAAAAAAAAATCGAGCCCTCTTAGATTAAGATAACTATCATATGAAATTTGATAGAATAATAAAATGTTATATGATTAATAGTTTGAAAATTGAAAGAGAAATATATCAATAATGGTCAATATAAATACTAATGTTAATATTATTTTTTATGAAGATTTTATTATTCAAAAAGATTATTTAAAGGATATCACTTATAGCTTTATATTGTTGAAAATTATGAGATATAATTAATTATAAATATGAAAATTTTATTTAAACTAGTGGAAGTGTAAAATGAATTTGTAAATTATTGCAATATATTTATACAATGAAAAATTATTGCATGCATATTATTTATACAATAAAATTGTAATACTTCATACTAATAAAAATAATGTTAAAAGATTATTACGTTTAAAATTATTGCAATGAATTTAAATTATTTAATTGAATAGAAAAAGGCCAAATTAAAAAGATAAGAAGAAAACTAATTAATTAAAAAAAACATGTACAAGATGTGTAAAATGTAAAAACACAAACTTGATCAACAAGATGCAGCTGAGGGCTTTGGAACTCTTGGACACATTGAAGTCCACTATCTGCTTCTAACCGAGTACACTATAATTAAGATGTGAATACTAGTAGTGTTAATCCGGGTTGGATCGACTCGACGAATCTGACGATCCAAATTGATTCAATCTCAATTAGATCGGGTCAGATCATTGGTCGGGTGGGACTCGAACAGACTCACCATAAATTCGATCATCATTAATGGGTCGGGTACGATTTCAATTTTTTGAATCCGATCAATCCGCCCCAATCCGATGATTCGAACTTTTATATTTTTTTATTAAATTTGAACCAATTTGTTCTTGATAAAAATTTTATATCACTTTAAAATTAAAATATATTAAAATTTTATACTTTATATCTATTAAAAGTATTACAAACTTTTGAAAAAATATGTTTCTTCTTTTAAAAGAATAACTAATATTAAATATTACAAAATAATTAATTAAAAATATATGAAAAAAATTAATCGAGTAAATCGATAACTCGATCTGATCTAATTCGGCTCAATGAGAATCGAGTCGGATCGAATTCGATGACTAATTTGTCATTAACTCGACACAATCTAATTCAAATAAAATCAATCGGGTAAAGTTAAATTTAGGATCGGATCGAGTCAAACTCGACATGTGAACATCTTATTATAATTAACTAGTGCCTGAAAATTCATGCATAGGAAGGCACCAATGAATTTTACTATTTAGAAAAAGAAAAAAAGTAATATTACAGACATAGATATAAGTTATGTCCATAAATATACTTGATCCACCTCTTTGTCCTATCAAATATTATTGTCAGACATTGACATTCTTTTTATCGATCATGATGACTTTTCTTCGTCGAACAACAATGATGATTTTCTTTCTATTTGATTAAATATATGCAAAGAAAGATGAGAGTATAACGATAAGGATTTGAGAAAATTGACAAATAAATTGAGTAATTAAACTTTAATATTTTTTAAAATTATATTCTAATTTTCACTACAACAAAATTCTAAATTTAGGGTGGTCTAGACGGTTAGACTACCTCAAATTAATAATTTGGGGCGATCAAGGGACGGAATCGAAAGGTCGAAAAAAATACGATTGCGAAGGAATTCGGGGCGGTCTTTAACTATAAAGACTGCCCAATTGAGGGGGGGGGGGGGGGGGGGGAGAGAG
>LTAE01003924.1:6031-34761 GCA_001647135.1 Pontederia paniculata | reverse complement strand
GATCTTCAGCCGTCTTTGGATCTGCCTGACTGGAAGTTGATGTTGCATCCTTCACCGCTTCCTTGCCACCAGGTCTTTCCTTCTCGATTGCTGACCAGAGATCTCGATCACAAAGGAGATCCTCCATCTTCATCTTCCAAAGATCAAATCGTGTTCCATCAAATTTTTCTATCTCAATTCGTGATCCTCTTGACATCTCGAATCAACCCTAATCGCCTTGAACAACCTGACTCTGATACCAATTGATGGGAAGATTCGAGAACAAGTAGAAGATCACAGAGAGAAAATACAGAAAAATAAAGAACATACACTGATTTACCCAGGTTCACCCATTGAGAGAGCTACGTCCTGCAAAGAGATTTCACTATATTATTGTTTTTCATTACAACCGCTTAACATCAAGTTTGAAATAAGAGCAATATATATATATATATATATATATATATATATGGGTCCAAAATTCTAACAAATAGTAAATCTCTTAATCTTCACCATACGAGCCAGCTTAAATAAAAGCCCAAACACGTTTAGGTTCTCTTTGCAGGACGCAGCCCTAACCAGCGGAACCCCCATCGGGGGGCGGTGCCCCCCGAACCCTCATTTCCGCGCGTAGGGGTTAGATGTCGTTGGGTAACACTCCAGTTCCCCTAAGCTCACGTGGGCGTACCGGTGTGAGAAACAAATGACCATTTATGTTTTAAAATAAAAATTGGAGTCTTTGAGGTAGCACTCCACCTCACGAAAATATCCGAAACTGTGTCCTGCGCGAGCTTCGTAAGGTAATTAAGAACAAAAAGTTTTATTCTAAGAATGTGCCTTAATTTAAAAGTTACAAATTTTCCTAATGTAATTCTGACTTGCTCCAAGATGTTGATCACCGGGAGAGAGTCGCCTTCAATTTGAATTTAAGTGATTTCAGTTCTAAACATTTGACGAGTCTCTTGTGCATGCTTCATATTTCCACCTCCAGCATAGAAGAAATAAATAAGCATTAGTCAATCTAATTATATATCTTGTACTCCTTTCACATTTGGCTTATTAACACAAGGCTCTCTTGAGTAAGTGACTCATTTAATGTAAGTAAGTTAGGTTTTATTTGTGAATTAACTAATAGAGGAGTGGAACGATAGTAAAGTATAAGATAGGATGGTGGAGATGTGATGGATTATTATTAAGCTCATATTTGAATAAAATTTTATAGTGTTGAATGAGTTAAACTAAATCATATCATATTTAAATAAAAATCATTTATACTATTTATTATATATCTTTGTTTATGATCCTTAATAAATATAATATTATTATATATTATTTAATTTATTATAATATTTATATATTTATTATTATTTGTTTCTCTTTATACATTTTTCTCTTATCTTTAATATTTTTTTCCTCTTAATGTATTTTTTTCTCTTTCATAATATTTTTATATTTTTATTCACTTAAAAATAAAGATAAAAAATATCAAAGATGAGAGACAAATATAAAAAGAATGAAAAAATTAATATTATCATTACACCAATAAAAATATTATTCAAATAATAATATTTTAAGATTCTAAATTAAAAATGATCATAAAAATAATTATTTATCTCAAATTAAATAAAAATAATAATTAATTTTAAAAAAATTATGATGACATTCAATATATTTAAAATTCTATAACAAAAAAATAGCCCGAGAAAAGACAAATATGAATGAATAAAAATTAAATAAATATATTTATTAAATAATTATAAAATAAGATAAAAAATTTATCAATAAATGAACTTGATTCAAATGTTTCTCTATTATAAATTAAAATAATACAAGAAAGAATATCATTTTTAAATGTATTATGACATAATTAGAAAGTTATTAAAAAGATAAATTTGTCTAAAAAAATTCATCCTCCCTAATTTTATCAATCAGGTGGAATAAAATATTTGAAGTTTGAAAATATAATTCATCCCTCTAAATTTTTTATGTCTCCTATAATTTTTTATCCAAATATGATTTATTTTATTCCACCCATTTATCTTCCATATAATTTTTTCTAAGATCGCAATCCAAATAAGTCCTTATGTGAGTCTGCACTCATATGTTAGTATTAGTAAATTTATATAAAATATGAGAGAGAGTGAACTACTATAACTTATACTCTTTGCGCTAAAAAATATTAGAGTTTATTTTATTATACTCTCACTTTTCACTTTTTGATAACGATATGTTTTATTTTTCTAGTATTCCATAATCAAGGATTAATTTATTCATCGATCGAGAAATCTTTTGGCGATGACATCTTTGACCCATGAATGTTGGAATTCTTTTACTTCATGTTATTTTCTTATTTATCGATTCTTCAACACCATGTTAACCACTAAAAACATTTATTTACTTAAGACTCATGGATAACCTTTTTACTCGGGTGACTGCAACATGATGATTTTGTTATTTCTTGTGAGTTATATGTTAGAGGTTAATACTATATATAAATTTAATTATATTCTTTTAACTTTATCACCAATAAAAAATTAAAATATATGCCTTTGGTACCCCATAAATTTTAAATATATAACTTTAAGATCAATCAGCATTTTTACTAGAATAACGAACAATTTTTTTTTTGTTTTCCTATTAATCATATAAAATTTAATTAGGAATAGTTTTCTAATTGACTACTAAATTAATCAGAGTTTTTAGTAGTTTAATGAATATCTATGTTTACCCAAAAAAGAAATTGTCCAAAATTAACTAAACTTAATGAAGACAAAAAAGTTCTCATCGTGAATAAAATAATTTACATTTATCATATAGCCTCACCTAAGAAAATTGAACATTGAAATTTGAATACGAATATTAAGTAAAAATAGTATGATACTCGGAGTTTGATATGAATAAATTATTATTGTTTTTTCATATATGAAATTTTATATGGAGATAGTAGTATAAAATAAAGGTTATTTTCTATTTGTTTTTATTGGTTAAATATCTTCCACATTAAAAACATCTTTCTAATATTTATATTATAAAAAAATACGAAAATGAAATTCTTATCATTTTTTATTTATTTCTCTTTTTCGGTCATTGCCTTTATGGACCTAGTAAAACAAATACATTGGAAACAAAATAAAAAAATACAATGTATTCAGTAAAAATTGAACCTTTCGTTTCCTCGCTTCATTAGTCGAGCCGACTTCACGGTCTCTGCTCTGCGTCTAAACCGCCCGGTCCAATGTATTTGTTCGTCCGGTTCAATGTATTACTCATATTTATTCGTCAATAGTCGCTTCAGTAAAAGTTTCCTCTTCGTGCCCTAACAAAGCCCTCGAGATTTCTCCGGCCGCGTCTCCGGCCGTTCCTTCCCTTCCGGCGTACGTTCCGGGCGCAGTCCCCGTCCTCCCTGTCCAGGAATAGAAGGATTCGGAGGCTTCTCCATCGCCGCTTCCGGCTCTAACATGAGCAGCCGCGCCGTCGAGGTAAAACAATTAAATCTGTATCAATTTGATGAATTGGCGAAGCAATTTGTGCCCTAGAGTTGCCGGATGCTGCTTCTAATTGGTTCTTGCAGCGTTACCTCTTTGCTTATTCGGGTTCAAATGATCTACTGCTGTAAGCAGTTATTTAGGCCAGCGAGTAGCTTTTCACCATAATCATCATTGCTTTGAGCTCAGCGCAGATATATTAAGCTGTTCAGTGGCTATCATTTTGATTGGATAGAATGAAGAATATGCATAACTTTCAATTATATTGCGTATACATTTAATAAACGAACTGAATTTTTGGAAGATGTTATTATCAACTAGTAATTTGGAAATTAAACTAACTTTCCCAGTGACATCCTTGTAGTAGGATTGTGTAAAAGTTAACCTATCTTGTAAATAAGTTAAATTTCTCAGCGGGTATCTCTCTAATAGGATAGTTTAAAAGTTGGTAATGAACAAAAATAAATGCTACATAGAGGAAATGATATTGTATGGTTGCATTGTTTGGTTGATGTGGTTGCACATCCAAGTGTGTGGGTCTACCACTATAGAGATATTATTAAATTCTAAATCTCCAGGGCAATATATGATGGGAGAATTCGAGAACAAGTAGAAGATCACAAAGAGAAAATGCAGAAATAATAGAGAACACACACAGATTTACCCAGATTCACCTTTTTGGGACGGCTACGTCCTGCAAAGAGATTTCACTATATTATTGTTTTTCGTTACAACCGCTCAACATCAAGTCTGAAATAAGAGCAATATATATATATATATACGTGGGCGTACCCGGTGTGAGAAACAAGAGGCCCTGAAGTATTCGCCAACTCCAACAATATAAGTATCTTGCTGCTGATGAAAGCACGTCTTGAAAGCTGTTTATGAAGTACCACCTACTATGAAGAAAATGTAGGTATATAGTATGTGCTTCATTTTACTGCAGTAGAACATATCATACTTTATAATTCGAGGTGAATCTAAGCATAGTTTTATGTTTTTTTTGAAGGAAGCATAGTTTTATGTTTAGTTGTGCTAAGTTAGTTCCGTGCTTCAATAAAGATGAGAATATAGAAAATCATTTAGCGATGTTAAAAATTTCTAGACAAAGACCTAAATTTTCTTTATCACATAATTGAGTTTATGATCTGCTCTTCTTATTGTTTGTTAACTGACCAGAAGCATCCACTGTCTAATGTTATCCTATTTCAAATGAATCTTGTCTCACAAGCTCCTGGAAATGTTCAATTTCATGTTAAATCTTGTGGCATGCTTACTGTTTTTTCTTTTCTTGTAGCAGTATTCTTGTCATAGAAACCTTCTATCAATTTACTTTACCATTTCAATAATTTAGTTCTCAATTTATTCTCATCATTGAATTATTATTTTTAGATCTTTTCTAATTGTGATATATATCCAATAATACATTAACATGGTGTGGCCTTCAATTTTATCTTGTTTTGAGAAACAATCTTTTTACTATTTCAATGTAAGTTTTTCTCACAAAAGAAAATGGAGCTTTGTCATGAGTACTAAATATGGAGAGAAGTCATGCTTCTTAATGCATCCAAAATTAGCTGCATAACAAAATTTACAATGGGGGAAAACAATTTTAATAAGATGACTTTAGTAGCTTTCCTAAAAGAAGATGTCTTTAGCAGCTTTGAGGTTTCTCCACATGGTTTATTTTTACTGTGGTTATGCAAGTATGCATTTGAACATGCATATCCTGCTGTGCATGATCTGCAATACTCCTGCCAATTAGGATGTGACATAAAAGCCACATAAGAGCTACCACTAACTGATATTGATAGCAACTAAATCGGAAGATTGTTCATATGCTTTCATTTTTTTCATCTTTGTAATTAAACTTCTATCTGTATGCAGGACCATCAAGGCCTTGTCCATGAGAACTATGAGAGCAGGCTATATATTGGAAATATTGATCAGAAAATCTCAGAGTGAGTAATTCTCTTAATGTTTTCCTTAAATTTGTGTCAGTTTGTATGATAGTTTGCCCTTTTTGTTACTGAATCAGGTCTACTGTGATCAAGTTGTTCTCCCCTTTTGGGAAAATTGTTTGTGAAAATTTCTTGTGGCACACACGGGGTCCTAAACGTGGAGAACCACGTGGTTATGCTTTCATCCAGTACAATACAAAGGAGGTATGTAATGAAAGCTAATTTTGGTATCTCTACCTTGATTAGTTTCAATGTTCATTTGTGTCTGGTATCTAACCTAGATAACTACAATGGTCATTTGAGCTATCAGAAGAGATATGGAGGGGTTCTCGTACTCTAATAATCTATTTGATCATTTATCCTGGGCTATCCTAGTTAAACATCCTTGACATGATTAAATCAGCTGCTCATTAGCTTGAGTGTTGGTTTTTTGACTCAGCTCTCAAATTAATTTTGTTTATTCTCAAAACTGACCATTGAGGTTATCCATCTATTTAATGAGCTCATTTCTGTAATTTGAAGTGAGAATGCAGGAGGCTCAACTGGCAAAGGCGAAGATGGATGGGAAATTAGTTTCTGGCCGTCCTTTGGTCGTCCGGTTTGCTAGTGAAAAGTATTTAGATGATACAGGGAATATGATGAAGGCTGAATGTGCCGCAAAAAAACTCACCACTGGGTGTAGCTCATCGGGGCAAATGAGTCGTAGTGCCAAGATTGCAGCGATTAAGAACAAATTAAAGTCCTTAGAAGAGGAAGGTTTTGGTGTGAAGAAACCAAGACTACGAAGTCGCAGTGCTGATCGCCTCACCGAGGATAGTTCTTTTAAATGACGCAGAAAGATCATTTGATGCTAATGACATTTACCCTCCCCTTCTGATTTACAGGGTACCATCTGTGTTATGATCATGTTCTTGCACTTCTTATGGCCTAACTGGAAAGCTTTTTTGATTGGCATCTTTGTTAATATTTTCAATTATTATCATCTGGCTCCTTGATACTTTTTCCTTATGTTTCCCCACGGCTTCTTCCACAGTTTATCCCATCAACTTTAAGTAGTTGGCCTTCAAATATATTGATCATTCATATCAGAGAAACAATGATTTCGCTTTTGATTTTCTAGTGGTTAGGCTTTTAGCTAAGCAAATTAAATTACTTGTACACTTCTGGTTAATTATGGTTCAAAACTTAATAGGTAGTATATTAGATTTTTGCCTTTGTCTCCAGTGGTTCAGCTTTTAGCTAAAACAAATTAAACTAATTATAAACTCCTGGTTAATTATGGTTCAAAACTGACTTGCTAGTATATTAATTTTTTTTGCCTTTGTGTCTCCATTGGTTAAGCTTTTAGCTAAACCAATTACTAATTATACACTCCTGGTTAATTATGGTTGAAAAGTTGATTGCTAGTATATTAGTTTTTTTTTTTCAGGATTGCAAACGGTGTTCAACTTCATAGTATTTAGCATTTCTTTTTAGAAAACGTAGAGTATCTAATATAATTCTTTGTTAGTCCTTTTTAGTTTAACTCGAGAGAAAATATATTCTTTTCTTATAAGTATTCGTTTCTAAATAGATAAACATATTATTAGTCTCATGTGTTTCTTGACTGGAGAACGAAAAGGGCAAATATGTTGAATCATATTTTTTTATAAGACTGCATTTTACCTTAAGTTTATATTTTGTGAACGAATAACTTGCACTTCTAAATTCAAAATGTCGGGCGATGTAAAGTGTTGTTTTTTTTTTCTGTTGAATCACGAAAGAATAAGAAAAACTAAGTGAAACAAATACCCATCTTTTTAAGTAAACACTTTATCTAAAATTTTAACATGAAATTTAATCTTATTTAGTTATGATTGTGGGAATAATTTTCACTGTACACGCTTCAACTTTCATATTTTCGTAAATTTATTTGTTTTAACAAAAATATCATTCAACTTAATGCTTCATACCAAACATATTTTGTTTGCCTGTTAATACAGCTTACTAATGTGACATCTTAATTATACATATCATTTTAATAATATAATAAAATTAGATAGAGCAACTAAAAAAATGTGAAAATGGGAGCAAGGATACTTCACTAACCGCGAGCATCATCATCACCACTTTAATCGAGAATCTTCCCTCATCTCCACGTGAGTCATCATATATGCTCTAATACAAATACATGATGATGCCATAGTACCATTTTCATATTAAAAAATATAGATTTTCATGCAAGATTCATAACACGCAAGCATACGTTTGGAAAAGTCTGTGATAAAATAAAAAACATCATAATAATCTGAATTCATGAAAATCACATAATAGAATCTATGAAAATGTAAAAAAAAAATGAATTTCATACATCATGATTAGGGTTGAGCATGGATTTGACCCGACCTGATCAACCCGGTCAACCCGACTCGACCTGATTATTTTTGGATCGGGTTGAATCAGGTCACTACCTTGAATCGGGTCAAACTCGATCCGACCCAATTAATTTTGAGTCGGATAATGGGTTGAATGTTTAATTACCCGATAACTTAAAACTCGACCCGAATAATCTAAATTATAATATTAATATAATATAAATATAAATTAATATTAACATTATTTATATTTTAATAGTTTCAAGATTTTTTATCATTAGTTTCATTTATTTTATTTTGTAATATTTTTTATTCATAAGATATATGAAAAAATTGATGTTAAAATATTTAGTGGTTCAACCCAATGACTCGATTCGACCCAATCCGAAATATTTCGGGTTGGGTTAGGTCGGGTTTCAATTTTCTTTTATCTTAACCCGACCCGATATTATTATTTTTTGGTCGGATCAAATTTTACCTCAAACTCAATCCAACCCGACCCATTATCACCACTAATCATGACAATAGCTCAAAAAATATTGGACCAGTAACGATGTGGTTATGAATAGATTTATGAAAATTCACCGATTAAGTCATTTATGTTTACCCCTATATTTTTATTATTTTTTTGTAGGAGAGAAGGAATACTCTCGAAGATTGATGCTTGCTTTGCATGCTCACAAGGCATTAAAAAGAGAACTATTTAGGATGAGTTGTATAAGAGGTCGAATATGATTAGTTATGTTATTCTTTCCTATTTGTGTCATTTTCATAGACTTAACCAATTTTTTTAAGAATCATGTCTATTAGTTTAGTTGATGATATTAGGGGCATATGACTCATTTACATTCCTTAGTTTACCATTATGATATTGATATAATTGGGTTTGACCCTGTAACTCTATGTATACAATGCGTGATAGATTTTTAATAAAAGTCATGTTAAATCTTTTGTGTAAATTTTAGAGTTAGATTATTTTGAGTTGTTGACTATTAAATTGATCGTTGTTTAGTATAGTTTAAATTTAAAAGAGTGAATTGTTGTATCACCCATTGTCGCGTCCTGGACGACAGGTTCGAGACGTGACAAGTTATAGCTCATCCATCCACTTGAGTATCAAGAGGTCTTGAGTTCGAATACCAGCGATAGGACTTATATACCCTTTATTTTCAGTCTTTTTTTCATGTACCAAAATATGAGCCTCTATTTATAATTGAAAAAAATGTAAAAATATTTTTATTACAAACTTAAAATTTTGTATTATTTTTTATAGTTCTTTTAAATATGAAACAAATGTGATATGCATAATCAATATGTGATAGTGATGAGTTTGATGGTTTTGTTACAAGAGATTGCATTGTTAAAAACAAAACAAGAGGATAGATTCGGAAAGGAAGGTGAAGTTAACAGTTGGCTAAGATCAGTGTTGGAAGTTTGGATGAGTAATTACAACTAAATACTTTATCTAATTTTATGGGAAACAGTAAGTATAAAAAAGTCTAAACCTCTATTTATTTGATATTAAAACTCTTTTTTTTTTTTTTTGCTATTATAACTTGCTGGTTTTGCCTCAGCAGTTGTCACTGGCTTATTCGCCACCTCCAAAGTTCCACTGAGATGAAGGCGTCGGTGAAGCTACGGGCGGCGGAGCGGAAGCCGCCTCTCGTTCGCGCCAAGCTCCCCATCATTGGCCCGCTCGGCCTTCCCCTCGTCTCTTCCGCCACTGCCTCCGCCGCCGGCGCCGCCGTCGGCGACCCGGTCGACCTCTCCTTCCACCTCCGCACGGCCCTCCCCAGCGGCCCCTCCGTCAAGCTCTCCTACCGCCCCGGCGATCCGTTATCCCCGTTCTCCCTCTCCCTTCTCTCGGGCGTCGGCCTCTGGGGCTCCCCCCGCCGCTCGCCCGTTACGCCGCCGCGGGCGGAGCGCCCGCCCTTGGAAGATCTGTTTTCCGCGTCCGGAGCGGTGGTGGAGGCCACGACGGCGGTGCCTGTGTCCTCTCGCGCTGCATTGAAGCTGCGCTGCGGGTTGAACTTGCCTGGCCAGACGGCCGACCCCGGGCCGCGGTGGCGGCTGCCCTACCTCACGGTGAACAAGATAAGCTTCGAGGTCATGGAAAACGAGGCGGGGAGTAAGGAGTCCCCATCAATGGCGGAGGTCTCAAGGGCACGGAACGAGGACTGGGATTTGGAGGCGAAAAGGATGGGGTATTGGTTCAGGAGGGAGGTGGAGGAGCTTCGGAGGGAGAACAGAATGATCAAAGAGGGACTTGAGCAGGTTTGGAAGAAGGTTTCGGAACGGCGAGGCACCTTTGGCCATGGTGGGATGGTAGAGGTTTCAAAATTTGCATTAGAAAATAGGAATAGCAGCAGCGGAAGAAGAAAACGGAAGGAAGAGAGCTGATTGCTATGGCGGATCAGGCTCTGATGCAGTTGGCACGGTCACCGCCACAACAACTGCGATCTCTGAACTTTATGATCAATAGTAGTTTGATCGTTGTAAGCTTCCTTCTTTGTTTTTTATAGTTGTTTCACTTTCATATCCTTTTTCCAGTTAGTTTCCAGCAGCAAATTTATTCTGGTTCTCCATCAAATGTTAACAATCATGTGATGCATATATTAGACAACCTTCTAATTATCCCAGTTAGATTACTGTGTCATGACTTGAAGATCTAAGCATCTACAAGATCTTTGGCCCTATATGATATTTTGGAAGGTTTGACAATAGTAGGATGTCTTATAAACTTCCACTGTTCTATTAAAATGCATTAATGGGATGAATTTGTGGTAACTAAATACCATTACTTTGTGGCAAATAATTTTGATTTATAAGAAGTGTCATCATTTTGTAGTATTGATTTTTGGACTGAACCACAACAAATAGTTGATGAAAGAAACTAATATGAGTTCTTTAATTTCTTTAACGGAAGATGCAACTAATTGTACTGGTTGGAGTGTGTTTTGGTGGATCATGTAATTTTCAGGTTTATAATTTGTCGTGTCTTATGAACTTTTAAAAGATGCAAGAGCGATCCTTTTATGCACTTCAGGAGAAGAGACAGCAAAAACTTTCTCTTATTGTAGCTACATCGTCAACAGTAACTGCATGTCAATTGTAAAGAAGCCTGAACTTTTCTCATAAAAGGACTCACCTGCTACATCTCAATGGCATTCTGCGACATCCTTGCTTTTTTTTCTTTAACTACGCAAAAATATATCACCTGGAAAACTAGGATGTGTATCTAGACACAATTCTTCATGAGTTAAAAATCGTGATGATTACAAAAGTTAACATATCAACCTCAGACAAAAAGCAAAAATTCTTTTAACAAAGTTAACCCGATGACTGCTCCAAAATTTTAAACAAAGTGAAAACTCTTCCAATTGTTAGCATTGTTTTTTTTATATCCTTATCTTGTAAACTTTTTCATAGCAACACTCCCACCTTCATCTTGTTCATTTGTATAATTTTGTGGAAGGCAGGTGTCTATGTATGTCTAGGTTCTTGGCTTTACTCTATTGCATTTGTAAATAACTTCAATTTGGAACCTTCTTTTTGTAGTGATGATTTTCGCTCTGTTCTGTGCTTCTGTGCCCATAATTGCTTACATTAAAGCTCTATTTTTGAAGCCTGCTATCAATTGAAGTTCAGTATAAGAATTTTTTTTTCTAGGCCAGAATTTCCTGCAATGTCCTGATGATTATTAATTGGTTGTTTAAAAAAGTTTTTAGGATTGTTTTCCAAGTGAATGTCGTCAACAAAATTGTTGATTCACTTGATCTATTTGTTCTACCTCTGAATTTGATTGTTGCAAAGAAGAATCTGGCTGAAAATTGAGGGATCTCTAGCTCATACGTGATTGCAATACATCTTGAAGTTGGTCTTAAATATGGACTAAAGTGGTTTTCTGGGTTCTGTTTGTTCCTGAAAATATTTGTCAGAACAAGCTGATGCTTCACTTGAAGATGGTGCAATATCTTTATTATTGGCTATCAAATCTTGGTGACTGCTATTTTGAGCTTTTTCTTTGAGTTTTTTTCTCTATGGCTCCAATTTTGACTAGGTTAAAACTGTGCCATATTGTGAGCTCAGACTGGCGATGTCTGCTAGTGTGCTACTGCAGTTTATCTGCAGATTTGACCAAATAGCGGACATGGCCGGTGCAAATGCCATGGAATCACGAAAATCTGTCATTCATTTGCTGGAAGAATGGTATCTTCACAATTCTGGTGTTTTTTTTTTGTATCCGCTGCCTGTCCTCTTTAGAGCAAGAAGTTTTTTGTGTGTACTATGTTATCTTTAGTCATCAGTAAGTATGAGAAGCAGTGGCTTTGCTCTCTTTTGCTATGTCCATTGCTTCCCCAGGAGGAAAAATTACTGAGATTATGACTGTTGGCATTATTTCTTTGTAGAAACATAAAATTTCAAAAAACCAAAAACAAAATTCTTCATGAAACTGGCACTCTGTGTTTCTCTTTTCACAATTTTGTTGCTCTATCTATTAATATCTGTTGGTATTATGTTTCTTACTATAGTTCAATTTATTATATGGTATGCAATCTATAGGATCCTATGTTTATTCTGAATTAACTGCGTTTATTGATGGCAAAAGGTTGTGATGCATTTATCTTTCTTTGTATTAGATTTGATGTGGTTAACTTCTATTATGCCAAATTCGTACTAAGAATATGCCTGAAACAATTGACTAAGAATATGCGTTTGTTCATGGCAAAAGGTATTTCTATCATGCTAATAAATCAGATATTAAATTGAAAACAAAGTGATACAGTGAGTCCAATTCGAGATCTCTTTATCTCCGACCAACCTTGCACAATAACTTTGTTTTCCTCTTATTCACTTTTTGCATGTTCCTTTTGCAACTTGGATATTTGATTTAACTTCTTAGCTTATCATGTTTGCCATCATCTTTTCTTGGTAGCAAGATTGAAACATAGAACACCTGAAGACTAACTCTAGATTTCAACTTTGATTTATCTAATTAAATCATGAATATACCTATTTTCTCATGGCATTTGACATGTACCTAGACACTTTTGTCTAAATGAGTGAAGTTGAGATGATCTAGGTTACATTGGCCATTTATAAGAAAGAACTTGTGCCACCAAGGGAACAATGAGAAGGCCTTCAAGTAATTGGCACCCATTTCTTCTCCAAATCTTCAAAGGCGTGCTGTAATCCACTGGAGCCTCAAATCTATTCTCATTGCAGAGTCCTTTGACCATTATGAGTTTCACACACTTGTAATCTTATACTTCTCTTCCTGTTAGTTAGTAATGGTTGCTGTTTACCTTGCATATCCAGATGCTCATTTGCAAACTGCTACTGCATATTGGTAGATTGATTTGCTAGAAAGATCCAAATCGTAATATGCTTGGGGTCCTGGGGAGCTTTGGTTTGATTTTCTTTTTTTGGTTACATATGGCAGGGGCAAAACCAGATTGAAAGATCAATGAAAGTTAAAGACTTCAAATGCTAACGCCATTATTGTAAGATAAAATTCATACTAACACAATATTATTTTTTAGCATAACATCACACACATGCATGTTCGCAAGGCTTACACAATTAAGTTTACTTAATAAAAGTCATCCCATGCGATATTATTTTCGAGTAGTTCATACATGATATATAGTTTGGTGGTGCTTGCACCAATTTCTTAATTAATTTCTCCCCTCGAGTACTAGGAAAAGAAATCAAATTATTAGGCCTAAATAATTAACATGATCAGACGTCCAGCTTCATATGATTTATGACGCTCTTGCCGTCGAGCTTGTTTAAGATCCGTAGCTGGAGGTAGCTCTTCTGGTCCAGCGTCTTGTAGCGCGCCTTGCCGCCGGCTGCTTTGCCGACGAGCTGCGGAAGTGGTCCAATTGGGACGTCAAGACTTGGGTTGTTGAATGCAGCGACCGAGATGCGCTCCTTCTCTTTGTCCACAACGGCTCTGTGCTGGATGCTCTTGTACCTCCCGTTAGTTATTACCTGTTGCATCACCGGTTGAAAGAAAATTCATTGCAACTTTTTTTTTTGTTAACAATGTGGTTCGATATGACTTCGTGTACCAAAACTAAGAAAGATGAATAATGAAAAAAAAATAATTGAGTATTTAGTAATAAATCCTTACAATTTATCTCTATTGTAAGTTTAAATCCTTAGAGTACACAAAAGTTTCGTAATCAAGTGTGAAAAATTATTTTTTTTCCGCTTTAAATTCACGATTATATTTTGTTGATCCATCCCTCAGCACCATGTTCGTAAACACAATGCTTCATATATGCACGTATGCTCCGTACATGATTGGACAAAATGGAGATCACAAATGAATGCACATACATATGTAACATGTACGTACCTCAAGTGCATCGCCGATGTTGACGACGAGAGCACCGGGAAGTGGGTCGATGGGGAACCACCCGCCGTTCTTCTCAATCTGCAGGCCTTGAACGTCACTGAGTTGCAGCAGCACCGTGAGCGCCATGGAGTCCGAGTGCTGGGAGAGGCCGATGACCTTGTCGGCCACCGGGCACGGCGGGTAATAGTTCATCCTCATCGTCTGCAGACAGTTCTTGAACAACCCACTTAGGACCCCTTCGTCCAGTCCCAAGTTCCTGGACATCGCCCTCATCAAGCTGTCCACCACTTTCTTCACCCCTCGTGAGTATGTATCCAGCGAAGTGCTGAAAATTCCATTCTCATATATGTTACTCTTTTTATCGATTTAAACTTGTAAAATTATCGATACGTGAATGTATAAATAAGCATGCATGCAGTTACATCATTAGATTGCAGTAGACGTATAAAAGATCAGGAACCTGAATGTGGGAGGTTGAGAGGGCCAAAGTTTGTGATTCCTGATGATGAATGGTTGGGTTACAAGCAAAAGCACGTCTGCCCAGTCCAGCTTTTGTTCCTCCGAGACCACAAACGTTTGGCCGTAACCTTCGAGACTGTTTGGAGGCTGGGCGTAGACATTCTTGACTTCCAGGGGCAGCTCGAAGAATCCCTCGATGTCATTCGTGATGCCTTGGATTACTGCGTCTGGAATCCCGTGGTTTATTAGCTGCATGCAACAATGTTCGATGGATGCAGTCAGCAACTGTTAACATGTTTCTGATGTGTCGGTGGAGGCGTTGATTCAGGGTTCAGAGTTAAAATGTAGTTTCGGATCAAGAGTGAAGAGAAAATTGGCATCAATTCGGCATAGATAGAGTACATTTTACATGCAAAAAGCTTGGATCAAAAGACTAAGGTCGCTCACTGTTCTCTTCTCTCAACCAATCACATTAGTATTTGTTTCTATATTTTCATGCATTTTTAGGATTTTGCACCATGGACAAACAAAAGAAGACTGTATAAACTTTGAAAAAAAACATTTTCTTCTCTTTCAATATCTCAGTGTGGTACATCTAAAAAAAGATTAATTTGGATTTGTAGAGTTATTTTTTACACAACCAAACAAGCAAAATAATTTATTTTCCCAATAAATATTTTATTTAAACTATTATTTATCTAAGACTTGTTTCTACTTAATAAAGTTAACATAAAATATTAGATACCATTCAAGTCGAACCATAATTGGACGTGGTAATATCTAGTAAGTTATGGTTAAAACAAAGTAAAATGAATATTTATAATTCACATAAGATTTGAGATCCATGTATCTATGATGGCAACTTCATCTAGAACTTAGGAGCGATCGGGTACATTCTCTTTTTCTCTTAGTTAGTAATTTAAAATACTGATGAGATATATTATCACCATTATAAATTATCAATAACATTTTGACAAGTAGTAATCATATAACTTATAATTTAAATTATTAAAAATAACTAAAATATTTTCAAAAGTTATCTTATACTTCTAATAACATAGTATTATATATAAACAAAAGATAACAATAGAAAAAAATAGGCTGGACAAAATATAAGATGTAGATATTATCGGATATTTTAAATAATTCAAAGAAATCAAGAAGATAAAGTTCAATGATGTTTATATTCTTATAATATATAAAAAAGCTTAAAGTTTAGTTTACTAAATAATCTTATCAGAATATATCTCATTCTATTGATAATATGAAAAGACATGAGTACTATTTTGTTTACTGACAATGGTAATTTAAATTATTTAAATTATCAATAATATATTATAACAAAATATGGTAATCTTATAGCAGCTTTAAATTTTAAACAAAATAATCAATAATCTACCCATATTACTAAGTACCAAATGACCCCTTAAGGATATATGATTTTCATGATTTTTTATACACTTATATACATATGTATTTAAAAGAATCATTATAAATTAATATTTAGTGCCACTCTTGATATAACTTTTGGCAATCAAATGTTCTGTAAATGACGTATTCTGATAAGTACATGATTTATCAACTATACAACTTATCTCATTTGTTTTTTAGTAAAAAGAACAATTAAACCTATTGCTTCATGAGGTGCTACATCCGCAACTTCCGTCATCTTTTTTCTTATTTTTCACATTGATATGAAACCTTCAGTTACAATGAAGGTTGTGGCTAAATATCTCGGAGAACAATGACCAGCACCTTTGGTTCTTAGTTAGATTGTTTGGCCATAACCTTCAATTGTGCTTCTGTTTTTAACATTTTTTTTCTCTATATTCTGTTGATTTATTTGATGTTTTGATCACAGACACCGTCTAATGAGCAGATAAGGAACTATGTAGGATTGTCACGTCCACTTTATTTTTTTTTTGCATTTTCTTTGTAAAATCCATCCTTTTAACGTTGGAATATGTATGCAAAGTTTCAGAAGAAATTAGACTTCTTCAGCTGACATGCTAAAGTGGAAAAATAGATGAGAACAAAAAGAAGAAGACGAGTACATTTGCAAACTTGTTAAACTCTTACGAGTTGAGTTTAAGTCAGTAAAACAAATTTAATCAATGTAAAATTTTATAGGATCATAAATTTTAAAATTTTAATCATGAAATTCATACGATTTCATAAAATCTACATGGGTCTAGTATATTCTCATTTTATATAAAATAATTCTTTAAAATTTTTAATTATTTAAAATAGTTTTTATGAATGAATTTCAAAAAGAAAATAGTCAATGAATCAAAATAATAGCGCTTATAAATTTTTTATGCCTAATAAAGATATTTATTTGATTATTATAATATATTATATATTTTATAGTCATATTTGTTAGGTACATAAACTCTCTAATTTTACTATGTGATTTTGTGAGCCACAAAATAATTTTATCTAAACTCTAGAATTCAACAAGCTTGTTCACTTGTCTAAGTTAATATGTACACTACCTACAATAAATGTATGAACCGATTTTCTACAAGTAAGGTGTAGTTCGTATAATCATATTTCACACATATATTAATTTTCTTAAAAGATAAAGAAGAGAAGATAAAAGACATGGAGAGAGTAGAGAGGTACGTAGTTGGTTTAATTTTTCTAATACTTGCGCGCTCATACACATATACGTACGTACATGTATATATGTCACATTTCGTTAGAAGATTTTATATCTTGTTTTAAAAAGTTAAATCTTATAGGAGAAGACTGCCATTATAATTTACATTTTCAACGAAAACTTATTTTTTCTAACACATACTTTTGTCTGTTCTTTATGGATTCTGTTTGAAATCAAAGTATCTTAACATGCTGATATATGTAAATATTAATTTAAACATGCATTATTTATCATTTTATAGTATTGTTTTTTTTTTGAAAAAAAAAATAATTTACTTGTTTATTTATACATAAGAAAACTAACCTGAAAGAATCCCCACTCTTCACAAGCATAGTGAAGTTTTAAGGATTCGTCTTCCGAAAACTGGCGATTAAGGAGCCTGCTCAGGTCGATCACCGGAACCTTCTCGCCGACGATCTCGCAGAGCTGCTGAGACGCCATTTCAGGCCTGATGTACCTCTCAGGAACCTGGCTGTGTGCATTAGATGCAACATCAGCAGCCAACACCTTAACGCTTGGAACTGGAATCGAACCACCCAAATTACCCCCTGATGCTTCTACTGCCGCCATGATTCTTTTGCTGGTTGCAACTTTGTGTACATGCATGGTATATATAGTGTTCATTGGTGCCATTACTTAAATGTATTTTTTTTTTTTTTGCATTTGCTTCATATATCGAAATAAATATTGAAAATATTCTCATTAATAAAAATATAATGAGATGCGTGTCATTAAATCACATCTTCTTCTTCTCTCTTCGTGTTTCGTAATTTTATTTGCTTGGAATCAGTAGCTGTAATTGTCTGGTACTCAACAAACGAGTATTTGTACGTTTTGCTAGCGAGACAGGGAACGTTTTGAACGTTAAAAGTGTTTCTAGTGCTCAGGAGCAACGTTAATTACTGTTTTTCTATTACAAAGATTATTTATTTGTTCCAATTCTTTTTGTTTTTTTAAAGAAAGTTGAAGAACACACACACACACATAAATATATATGGAGAATTGCACACAATATCTTTCCATTTTATATTTTAATTACAATTGTTTTCATAAATTATCTTTCCATATTGGTTGTATAGATGAATAAATGGTAAAAAAAGCAATGCAAAAGGAAATTGGATTAACTACAATATAGCTAATTAGCTACCTATATACAGTTAAAACAATACAAATGGAAATCGGATTAACTACATATATAACCACCTATAGCTAAAACATCCCATCAATTTGACAAAAAACAAATTATTTCCCAGTGAATATTTTTTAGCAATTTTTTTATTAGAGTCGACGTTATTGGACTAGTATTTTCTACTCAAACACATGAAAGGATCTACCACATTTAGAGATATATAATTCAGAAAATAGAAATAATTAGTTACATTTATCCCCTATGCATTGAATATAGTGATTTTAGGAGAGGAAGGGAGCATGATGAAATATATTCTTAATTTGATCAAAGAATAGTCTATTGTTTAATTTTAGGAGTGGCTATTTTTGTTCTTAGAAGGGAAAATACATAGACACATCCTAACTTGTACGCGATGATCTAAATAATCATATTCCATCAAAATTTTAAAAAATATTTAAAATTTATATTTAATCGCTAATCATCGAAATCGAATATAACGATTCAAATTATTGCTAAAAAGTGTAGGTTTTATTTAGGCTCTCCTACTCTTTAATATTATATAATATATATGCACATTTATGGAAATATCATTATATATAATAAATCTAACTCTTTTTTATTAATTAGTTAACAATATTTTCCATCCAACTCTTATATATGTGAAAAAAGTTAATAATCACAAATTTGGCTCCTTTCAAGTATTGATTAATAAATTAAATCAATAATTAAACATTGTTAATTATATCTGTGTTAAATCCATAGTACATTATTTTAAATAAAATTCAATATCTAAAGCATGAAAATAGTAGACATATAAAGAAAAAAAACTGAAAATGATGGTGGATAACTAACGAAAAAAAATGATGTACTTAGATCAATTTTTATTATAATGTTATATTTTCGTTATTTATATTATGATGGCTATGGAATATCTAACACATTATCTTATTGTTAATTTTCTGAAAAAAAAAACAAAGTTATATATTTGAAATCAAATTGATTTTATATATTTAAATAGATGCAACTATAAGTTGTATAGTTTTAAGATTGCATTATATTTTAGTCATATATTTTAACACTTTTTTTCGTGCTATAAACCTTTTGTATTATCTAGAACCCCTTTAGGGGATCCCGGGAACATATCAAGCAATATATGTATTTTATGTTCTTCAAATTTTAGAAATAAAATCACGTGATTTTACACACTATTAGCATTCAAGACATTTTATGTACAATAAGTTCACAACAACATATCGTGCAGACATTTTATACGTGCCAGCCAACTATATATGGTTTGTTTTCAACTAAAGAATACTATTTACATCATTTTGTTTTCTTCCAATTTGCCCATATCCTCTTGTTGCTAAATTCGTACAAATAAGAATATGCCCGAAGCTACAAGCTTTTAGCATGTGCTCTCTTCAATCATGTTCAATAGTAAAAGAGTAGGAAATCAAATTCAAGATGGGAGGGTCCAAATAATGGAAGAACTTGTGCTGGCCTCCAAATAATGGTCACTCTTTTTTTTTCCTCCAAATCTTCAAAGGCATGATGTAATCCACTTGATCCTCAAATCTTTTCTTAGAGCTCTTTGATCATTTTGAGTTTCACAAACATGTAATCTTATATTCTTTTGTTGCTTTATACAAAATTATGCTTCTCAATCTTTGGTTTGTTTTTTTTTTTTTTTTTTTTTTTTTTTTGGTTAGATATCCGTAGTAAACCATATATAATTCAAATAGTTACTGAGTTTGAGCCTCACATAGAAATATATGATTATGATTTACTTTTTCGCTTACACTCAATCATTGATGAACCGTGGACTATGACAAAGAAGGAAAATTAATTTAGAAAATTATCAAAAGAATGAACTCTAGACTTTTAATTTGCCAGTTAGCAAGGTTGTCAAGATCGGGATCTTACCTTAAGATCGGAAGGGGGTGATAGGATCGAAGATCGTAAGATCGGATCGAGGATCGTAAGATCCTACCTATAAATAAAAAATATTTTTAAAATAAATATGTATTAAATATACATATATTCAATGATTTATTAAATATATTTTGATATATATTTTACATTTGTTATTAGTTTTATCACTTTAAATATGCTAAAAAATAAAGTTTTATAAAAATAATGTATATTAAGACTATAATTCATACTATTTAAAGTTATATATATATATATATATATATATATATATATATATATATATATATATATCCATTAAATATATATATCCAACATATATTTATTTTTCATTTTTTTATGATTTAAAAATATTTTTTATTAATATATTACCAATAGAACATTAATATCTTTTAAAAGGAAGTGTAAAAAAGAAAAAAAAAACTAATATTGTAGGATCGGTAGGATCTTACGATCTTACCGATCTTACGATCTTGATCTTACGATCCTACCGATCCTACGAATTCGATCTTTTATTTAAGATCGAGATCGGTTACCCTGAGTAAGATCGTAAGATCGTGCGATCTTACGATCAAGATCGCGATCTTGACAACCTTGTCAGTTACTGTTGTCAGCACGACAATCGAGTTTTCATGCAATTTATTCTTTCCAGTCGAATCTCCTGAAAAAAATTTGAACGTAGAGAAAGAAAGAAAGTTCATTATCAACTGCAATAATGGCAAGAACAACGATCCCTCAAGTAATGTCTAATGATGAGATATTCTGATTAATCATTTTAACGGTCGTTTATTTGGCTCGATCATTATTTGTCTTTAACGATGGAGATTTTAACGACCGGTGATGACCGGTTTTATTCGATCGGTATTACCCCTTAACGATCTAATTTGATTATTAACGATCATTTTCCTTTCCTTAAAGACTATTTTTCTTGTAGTGATTATATGTAACGCTCGAGATGACTTGAAAAAAAAAGAGATGAAACGAACGTTGTCCACCTTCGACATAGTATGTATTCCATCTAAAAGATAAAAAAAACCTTACTTTTAATCTAACTAGAAGATTTAATTTGATTTCATCTGAACCCACACCCTATATAAACTCTTAGGTTATGAAGCTAAGGCATCAGAGATCATTATTTTTTTCCATGGTCATCGCGAAGCCTCTCTTTTCCTTCTCATCTTCTTCCCTCTAGGGCATAAGATAAAGCAAATTAAGTTTGTCATTTTCGTCCTTCCTTTCTCTTTGGCCTTACACTAAGGACACATGTAGTAGAATCAACAGAGAAGCATAATGCGCTGCGGAGGAATGTAGGGGGAATTAATTATCGTAAAAAAGGTGTATAAGAGGACTCTTAGGGTTTATATATCTGATATACTTTATCAATCTATTTATATTAATTTTTAATTTTTAGATTTAAATTAATTAGAGAACGGTGAAGGAAAAACACTCAACCAATATTGATATTGTACATATCTCTCAATCCTATGCAATGAATTAAGAATTCTACCAAAAGAGAATTCTGCCTCACAAAAAAGAGAATTATCTTGGTGATGTACAACCATTAATGAAAACACATAAGGCAGTCAAGATATTTTTTTAAAAAAATGAAGAGTTATTCACAAGATAAAAAGATAAAAGAAAAAAATAAATTATAAAAATAACTTTTAAGAAAGAAAGTCAAAATTAAAAGACGAAAAAGAAAGTAAGAAAGTCAAAAAAATGAAGATGAAAATAAAAAAAATTATTCTAAGTAAAAGAATGAAATGCTAGTAAAAAAATTAATCCAATATGATTAAATATTTGTACCTTGATGATTGCCTAAGTTTCTGTTATAATAGATATTGTAAATTTATGTTTTCAGCATATTCTATTTTTTTTAACTTATTTTTAACCTATCGAGGCTCATATGTTGGACATTAACTAATGAGAGATCACTCTTCTCTGCATTTGAGTGCTACAGGTAATCAGGATTAACTGATAAAGATAGTAGAGTGGATGGAGATGATATTCATGACGACTTGCACATTATTTGAATTAGGTTTTATTAAATATGAATTAATAGAGTTGTGAAATTTTGTTTATAATTAAGTCTTTCGTGATGTCAAAATTTATAAATTCGTCTTAATTTTCGCAAAATTTATAAGTTCATCTTAATTTTCATATATATATATATATATATATATATATAATTTGTTGATTAAAAAAATCAAATGTAAAATAAAAAAATTAAAGATTGAAGATTAAATAAGTGTAACGTTTCAAAAAGTTATTCAATCAATATTCATCTTACATTGAAGGACATTCCTAAAATTTATTCTATCACATGAACCATAAATGCTAATATTCATTCAGAAATTTTCAATATGTCCGATCGAATCATGGTTTGTTGTTTACATCTTCACGGCACACAATAATATCACACAAGCAATTTTATTTTAACCGCAATCGTCGTAGTTTGCTTTCAATGTTTTTTTCACAAAGAAAAATGAGAAATAATTTGGGTTCAAATAATTGACCACGAGCAATAAACATTAATTGTTTTAAGTCAAAATTATACGCATTTTTTGTATAGTACATACACGTATCTTTCATGAATTTGCTTTCCATCTGTTTCTAGATGAATCAATAGTACATAATAGAACAATACAAAAGGAAATTAGATTGACTACTCAGCTACCTATAACTAAAACAGATTCAACGTCACTTGATTCTAGATTTCTAGTCCATCAAATTGACAAATAATAAAATAATTTCATAATAGATATTTTTGGAGATGGACCATGAATAAAAAGTTAAGGAAGATCAAAATATATAAATATAAATTATTAAAAATTGAGAAAGATTACGATGCATAAAAAATATTAATAAAGATCATTATTAATATTTAAATTTTAGAACTTAAAATTTTAAACATGTTTGCATAGATAATTATGTTAACTTTTTAATATTTATTTTATTTATCGATCGCAAAGGTGACACCCCCCACCCCATCCCACCCCACCCCCAAATCCTCCATAATGCCAACAAATTGTACTGCTATTATTCACCAAAAATGTACTGTTATTTACCCAAAAAATACTGTTTATGTACACCACAAGTGATGCGAATCAATTCATATTTCTGTTTTCGACTACGAAAACTATTTATAATATTTTTTTTTTGTTTTCAACAATTTGTCTACATCCTCCTTAGATTGGACAATGCTTTAGGTTCTTGTATCACCATTCTTTGCAGGTTTGTTCTAGAAGTAACTAGCATATTTTCGTGCATTGGTATAAAGGTAAAGAATTGATGTTAGAGTTGCATGATCACTTCTTCCTAGTAAGTTAAAATGTAGATAAACAAAAAATTCCAACAAAAAATTCCTAGAGAGTACTGTTATATCCTTCTAAAAATCCTCCTATCAACTCATAATAACATGTTACAATTTTATAAACTTATGCAAAATTTTAACAACTCATAATAACATGTTACAATTTTATAAACTTTTGCAAAATTTTAACAATGCAAATATTAAGAGGATGTTTTTGGAGGAAGCATATTTAATAGCATCAATTATTATTAAATATAAAATAATAGCCAAAAAGTTGTATTTCAAAGAAACAGCTAAGATTTTCTAAATTTGAAAAAAAATAGCTAATTGCATTGAATGTTTATTTACATTAACATCCCATCCCATTGGTATCACTTTCACCTCTAATATTCAGCAAATAAATAATCAAATATTATTATATTGGAGATGTGATTAGAGGATACTCAACTTGCCATTTGGATCAGTGCACCTTTGATATTGCTTTCGCTTATCTGTTTATTGAATTCGCACCCTTCATTCTTCTGATGGATGATTAGAATTGTTGTCACTGTTTCGAAAGGAAGCCTTAAATGAGATATAACTTGCGTACAATGTTTCTAGTGATTCTAATGTGCACTCCAACTATTAGCATAGCAATCCTTTTTGCACGGCTATAAAAAATCAAAACATGATATTGTGACATATCCCAAAAGCACACGCTGCTTTTACCTACATAAATACACGTAAGAAAATATGCAGATTATTTATGATCTACAGTATGTTCTATCGGCAAGATGCTGATTTCAATTTACTGGGTCCGCCTTCAACATTGTAAGTCCAAACGCACATCCGTGTGAAGAATTCAAGCCATATCAAGGAACATAAATAGAGAATTCCATAAGTTGCAGCATCCCTTGATCAACTTGACACTCAAAGCACTAGTCTCCAATTACCTTGTTCAATGAGAGTAAGGTTCTGCTACTCATAGCAAGTTATCGACCTGAAGGATTACTTGTTATTCCTATGACATATGCAGGTTGCTCATATCTTCTCTAGCAATACAACGTACAACCACGAATTGAAGGGATAGCACATTTATCGGGGAGTTTGGTGACCACATGATGTGTCATCTGTTCTTCATAAAATGAAATCCCATTATATCTCTGTATTCTCCTGTCCCAAGACAACGATTACAATATCCAAGTCCACTTCCGCCACAGTCCTTGCACCTAGAAAAGGTCACATTCTTCATTGTTCAAATGCCTCATCTAGAGATGGAATGTTGCCAGTTGAATGGAAATTAGCAGCATATGCTCACCATTTTGGCCATTCTCCTTTTGGAAGCATAACTAGGTGTGCACAATTAGTCCTACCTGCAAATATAAGCAATGAGCAAAGGGGTTGGTAAACTAGAAGTACCTGTGAATGTATTTGTTGTTTAAGGACAATATCAATATTGACGTTTTATTTTTTATTTTTGAAAGAAACGTTTAAGTCTTATTATAAATTAGTGACAGAGGAGAGGGAAGGAAGGGGGCTCAAGGGGGAACCTCTTCCATGACAATATTGGCAATCAATTCTTCCGCTTCCATTACAAACCACACAAGGAGGATCTGGTTTTATAATTTTCTCCCTCCTAACATTTGACTGCAAAAGAAATGAAAAATTAAGATGGAAGTGAAAAACAATACAAAACTCTAGTACATTCTAATGTCCCTAACTTTAAATCTTTATCTTGTAAAAGATATGACAGATAAAGACTAGATTAATAAAGACTAGATTAATCTCTAGTATTTAATGTGTCCAAACTAGTTTTAAAACGAGAATGATAGGGACATCACAACTTTACCACATTGGCAGCATAAGCATCATCATAAGTACAAATATTGCTGATATTTTTTGAGAATGGATATGGAAGACAATTGCTCTATATATCACCAATATATTCAACCTTTTTATGATGGAAAGAAGGCAACTACTAGTTCAGCATAACATGCAAAAAGCAAGATCATTCTGAGAGTTTGATTATCATACAGGAAACAGCTCTCAACTCAATGTCAAACGAGATAAGCTCAGAGAGTTTGAGAGAAACACATGTTAGCAACCAAACAAAAGCACAGATTCATCTTAAGTAACCACAAGTAATTTATATTGAACATAAACCAAGTATCAAAGAGAGAACCACATACAAAATGCATCTGACTGCTCAACATGGAAAGGGGATATAGAAGAGCCAAAATACATATGAATGTCGACAACCACTAGAAGGCACTGATTCAAGTATTTCGTAAGTGTAATAGATTTTAGCATTGGAAATGGAAAATATTACAATACATGTGACTGCTATGTTTCATCAATGGTCTCCCTTAAAACTAACCCATTGTAAAAGATACCTCTGATGCATCAATGAAATCAACATTTATGAAATTTGATACAAAAATGAAGTAAACTATTCGAGTTAGATGCTACTTAAAAGTAACATAACAGTCTTAAAAAGCATTAAAATCCTATATGCTGCTCTATTGACATGCAAGATTCTCAACTTCCTTGAACTCGAGATCCTCATTATAGAATCAAGTACAAATGTTCACTGCAAATCTTTTCTGAGAGGGCGTTTGTTACAGTCTGTCTAGTTTCCAGAAAGAGCTTGCTGAGTTTAAATTTTGAAAACACACAGATGCAATATTTGTCTCCATGTCCATAAACAAGAAAAATACTTGGTTCCACTTCCACCATTACCCATCGAGTAAATGACACTGTATATTATAAGAAGAATCACACTAAAAGTTAATCCCTTGCGGAAAACAGGAGATAACACCGAGTCTCTACATAACAACGCACAAGCACTACATTCTCTGGGTTTCAAACGTCCCGAAGGTGTTCGATGGCTGTCCTCAACAAGAATATTTCCTTCTGATGATCCAAGGAGAACCATTGGGGCGAAAACATGATAAGCAGGTGGAAAAATTTCTACTACGAAGAGAAGAAACGGAGGATATTCGTTGCGTACTTCGGTGCGGACGATCCACGAGGGCCTCGCAGCGCCAAGGCGCGAGGAACCGTGGTCAATTCGAGGAAGAAAGGAGGAGCTCGACGGGGAGGACGAGTTGCCGGGGAAAGTGGAGAGGACGGCGGCGAGCACGGCCATCTACAGGGCCGCGAGTTGGTGGCGAGTCGTCGGAGGTGGCCGCAAAGGTGTCGGAGAGTGTTCGGGTTTTGGAATATGTTGTGGAGTGGGGCGAAAGGTGGACGTTGAACAGATAAAGGGCTTGGATTGAGGTGGGTCTGATCTGTTGGGCCGAAGCCCACGTACGCTCTATTTTTAAAATATAATTTGTTTTTACATCCATATTTGGTCCATTACCTTTTTCAAGTTTAATGAAGATGTACCTTATTTAATAAATAAGTAAGATATATCGAATTTAAAATTTATAATTAAAAATAAATAATAAACTTAAATTTTATTTTTTATTTTTATTTAAAATTTCAAAAAAATAGGATATACAATGTATCCTATTTAAATAGAGTACACCTTCATTAAATTTTTTTTACATGTAATTTATTTTCGTATTACTCATTCGACTTTACATATCTTATCTTCTTAATTCGGCTATAATGAATTTCTACTTTTTTTGTTTTAGCGATTAAATATATTCATTAAAATATTCGATCTAATAAATTAGTTTCATATCACGTCTTATAAAATTATTAATCGTATATCTAGAGCGGCTATTAGGTAAGAATCTCGTCTAACGCAATGTGATACCGATTTGATATATCTTATTATAACTGTCACGTAGAATATCTACATGAAAGCACCTAATGTTAAATGAAAAAAATGGTTTTTTTTATGGAGGACAAGATACATAATTTGGAGGATCGATGATCTAAAAAAAGGTGAATATCAAGTTGGAGGAAATTACCCAAATAATTATATGATCAGGTCAGGATTAGGACTGAATTTGGATTGCATTTATAGACCAATTTTAATTCTTCTTTATAGTTAAAAGAATTCTAGTATTTTTTATTCAAAAAAAAATTCACTTGTGAGGACACATGTCCTTCGTTTAGCTAATTGTGGAATGTGATCAAATATCAAATCTAATAATGTTTTTTTCGATGAAATCAGTCGAATAATGCTGATATAAAATATTAGAGAACTTGTCATTTGCATGGAAATTAACATAAGGTGCGACACATGATCTCGCCTGCAAAGGTTTAGTTTCCATTTCCAACAATGTGATTATAACACTTCTTTATTTTTCTTTTTGATGTGATAAAAAAATATTTAATATTTTATGCTTGTCGATGAGTTATAATTTTTGGCGAAAAGATAATTTTTTATAAGGTTTATTAAAAATGCCCTAATTTGTGTATAATTAAAAAGTTTAAAGAGTTAAGATTGCATGGAATGATTTTTGTTTACCTAACAAGTGTATATTGACTTCCAAAGAAATACCATCCAATTTTAATTTATCAAATTATTTTTTTATTACGTCAGTGACGTGGAGAAGTGCAAATGCTGGTATACAAAACTTAAAATTATTTAACTTATTTAGTTGGAGATAAGAGTTATAAATATTTAACTCTATATCAATAAATGTGATTGTGATGTTCGATGGGGATGGGGGGATTGAACCCAGCATTTATGAAAGAAAAAAATGTACCTCAGCACGTTATGTCGAATCAATCATAAATTTAATAAATGTTTCTTTATTATAAAATTTAAGATCAATTATCATTTTTATATTTGAGGAATAGATTCAGCATTATCGGGATTAAAATAGTACACTCATGAATAACAAGTTTTAAGGGCAAAATATTGTTGAAGGACAACGCACGAGATTTCAAGGATAAAATCGTACATTGAGATGTATACAACACACATCATATATTATGTTGATGAAGAAGAAGCCAATACACATATTGTGACAAATCTCGCCCACTCATATAGACAAATAAAACCCACATCTATGTATTACAGAACCATAAGCTTCAAGAATACATACTGTTATTGATACGCACAAACTAAGAAGAAGAAGACAATAACTGTACGTCAAGCACAGTTGAGAGAGAGAGAGAGAGAGAGAGAGAGAGAGAGAGAGAGAGAGAG
>LTAE01003923.1:0-34761 GCA_001647135.1 Pontederia paniculata | reverse complement strand
ACTTCGGGTAGGAGTCCTGACCCGGTCCGAGTTGTCAAAACCCGGCCCGAGTTGTCCTCCAGCGTGGTACGGAAACTAGGGTTTCATGTGGGAGGGTGCGTCGCCAGACACGGTTCGCGCCGGCGAACGTGACTGCGTTCATAGTTCTGCACGCGTCACCTGACGCGGGCTGCGTCGGCGAACACGGTTGGAGTTTCGCCATCTGCAGAGAAGAAGATCGATTCGCCTGGATGGACCGCGTCGTCGGACGTGATCTGAGTCGTCGGAAGCGATCTGGGTCATCATCATGTATAAGAAAAACGCGTCGTCGACTTGGTCCGCATCGTGGACACGACCAGAGTTCGTCGTCCGGCGAAAAGGAAAAGAAAACATGTGCGTGCGATCTGCGTCGGTGGACGGGATCAGCGGGGCGAACACGGTTCGTGTCGGTTGACGCGGTCCGTGTTCGTCCCTTTCGGCAGACATCCAAATCTCCATAAAACTTTAATAAAACATATAGAAATCGTGTAGAAATCATCTAACATTTTTATAAGATCAAAAACCCATGTCTACTCAATCTAAGAGATGAGTTTCATGGAGGATTCCTAAGGACCCCCTTACATACCTCGTTCCAGTCAAATCCCTGTTGAATCTTCTTCTTCTTCTCCTCCTTACTGTTGTCCTGCGCTCCTCGGGTGTTCTCTTTCCTCTGACATGAATCTCCAAATCATGAGGAGATGAATAATATAATAACCTTGAGAGAGAAGATCAAGGCTTACTTAGAGAGAGAGGAAGAGACAGAGGGTTGAGGGAGAGAGACAGCTAGGGTAGAAAATAATGAGAGGTGGAGAAAATAATGAGGGTTTGAGTCTTTATATAGGGGTTTGGGGTGAGAAAATTAATTAAATGCCCTTAGTCAAATTAGTCAAAATTGAATTCTAATCTAATTAGAATTCTGGGCTTTACATTTATATGTGTAGAAGAAACATTGATTTGCATTTTTAAAGTGAAAAAAACACTTTTATTATTTATTTGTTGTAATAAAAAAGTTCAAAATTTATGGGTAAAATATATCCCCCTTATATATTCAATAAATTTATCTTGATGATCGACGATCAAGATATTTTTTTATTTCTCTATAATAAATTATTTTATGAGTTAAATAATGAATGTTCTAACTATTTGAAGTATGAAAACTAATTCGATACTCTATGCTCATCTGTCTCTAATAAAAATATGTGTCTGATGAGATTAGAAATCACGTCATCATCTACTTGTACTGTCATAATGTTGAATGAATCGTTGGTAAAAAGCTTTCCGAGGCAGTGACTAGTGACATTAATAAATTTGGTGCGGGAGAGGAATTAATGGATGACTTGTCGTCCTCAATTCCTTTTCTCGGGGTTTGACATTTTGACCGCGAATCGCCGAGTCATACAAGCTTACAAATAGCTACTTGTTCAACCTTTGCGTGGCGTAACACTCCTCTCTCTCTCTCTCTCTCTCTCTCTCTCTCTCTCTCTCTCTCTCTCTCTCTCGTTTGTTACAAGTTGTTAGATCTACCGAATATTTAACGTCTTACGATTAGATAGGTAGTATAGTGTCACCTATTTAAGTAGATAGCACCTCCATTGAACCCAATCGGATATGAAAAAAATAGAGGTGCTATCTACTTAAATAGATAACACCGTACTACTTACCTTGTCAATGTTGAATATACAAAACGATATATAAAAGAAAAAGTAAAGGATAACATATCAAAATTACAAAACGACATGGTACAAAATATGATACTCAGAAAAAGTGTGCAGGCCTTTGTCAATTATGTTTCAAAAGGCATCTACCACTTGAGCACCATCTATTTCCATTCATAAAATTCTAACTATCCATCAAATGCACAGTTTATTTCCCCCATCTTGAGAGAATCAACAACCCTACTACTGTCACACAAGATGTAGCCACAATGCTCACAACCAGTGCAAATGCATAAACCAGAGATGGNTATATATATATATATATATATATATATATATATATATATATATATATATCCTCAATTATTAGAGAAAAATATATATGTCGATCAATCAACGCATCTTATGCCCATCCTAAAGGATAAAATAAACAACCCAATAAATTATACACATGAACTCATTAGCAATAAAATACATTATAATGAATTATACTAAATCAATATTCATCATTAAAAAAAATCATCTAATAATAATGCACTAAAAATTATGACGACTAAAAACTACATTCATTGTATTAAAAATAATTACTTCACGTGTTAATAAAAGGAACAATATTCCTTATTAATGGCCAGCTACTGAGCACTAATGACCAATAAAATATGAAGGGGTCCGAAATGAGGAACAAGTAGAGGAATAGGGATGAGGATTGCGTACGTAATCCAAAAGCCCAAATAGTTAACCTTGGAGAAAATAGAATAAATGGTCAATAGTGAAAACGTGTTATTGCTATGTGCCATCGGAATTTCTCCATGTGGAATGAAATATATAAATATATATATATATATATATATAATTTTCGAAATGATTATTTTTGTATAGTTCATGAGTGTTGCTTAATAATCTAAGAGAAAATATAAGTAAAAATCGCATTTCAAAATCACCATAAGTTTACCAACACGTAAAAAAATGAAATATGATTACTTATTTTGTATATTAGTTGTTTTAGGAAATATTTAATGGTCATTCTAACCTCATTCATGATATCAAAGGAATATTTAAATATAAGAGTATTATGCAATGAGTCTTGAGAATTTCTAAGTTGAAATACTTAATTTAAAGTTCTGCTATATTTTTATGTGAAAGGTAACCGAAATTATTATCAGTCTGTTAAAATATTATTTCAAAATATTTTTTTTTGGCGCAAGAATGATATTTTTAAACTTATATTCTTAACACAACCTCATTTTTTTACGAAGTAAATTACTAAACAAGAAAATTAGTTTTAATAAGAACTTCATCGAAAATTAAAATTTAGAATTTGCGTTGTCAATTGTCATAAAAAATCAACCATTAAAACATTGTTTGATAAGCATTTAAAATAACATCTATGATATCAATGAAGTCAATATTTTATTAAGACGTTGTTTGACACATTCAAATTTTTATTGATCGATAATTTAAATCACTACTAAAATATATTATCACTTTATAAATTATCGGTAGCATCACATTATAATATTTGATAAATACTAATAATATAAATTATAATTTAAATTTTTTAACTAAAATTAATAAAATACTCTTAAAATATTAAACTTTACTAATATATTATTTTATATAAATAAAAGGATAAAATAAATAATGAGTTTGGATAAAATATATGAGGTATATATTATCAATCATTAGTAAAATATCTCAAGAAATTAGGAAAATAATATTGAATAATATTATTTGTTTAATAAATACAAATATTTTTAAAGTTCAGTTGAATTATACTTTTATCAAAATGTATCTCATCTTATTGGTAATATGAAAAGACAACTCTCATGATGATTATTTTCATTACTAGTGAGTTAGTAATTTAGATTATAAAAAAAATAGAGATATTGTGTTGTAGCCAAACATAGTAATATGGTAGGATTTAAATTTTAAAATTAAATAATTAATATTTAATCTATCTAAATTATCTCATTTCAAACGACTCCTTAAGATGTTTGGTAATTATAATGTGACAAATGATTAGAATATAATATTTTAAGGCATTCGAAAAACTAATATTTAGGATAGCTATAATGTGATAGAATTTATTTTCAAATATATTCTTAGAATATTATTTTATTAATTATTATTTATGTGATAAATTTATTACGATCACTTTATTATTTATTATTATTTTATTATTTTTATTAATCAGTTTTCTTTATTATTTATTTATATTAATTAGTTAAAAATAAGTTATTTAATTTAAGATATATATAACAATTCAAACTATTTAAATAATAATTTATATCCTTAGTCATTTTAATATTCATATGTTGTATTTGTCATACTTTCATTGGAATTCAATAGTTAACTCGCTAATTATTATTCACTAATTGATAATCATTATTTATTATTAACTATTCAAACTTCTACTCTATGTCAAATAGGGTTTAAGAAACATAACATTATTTTAAATATTCATCTTCTCCTCGTATGGATAATCACAATTTTGATTTAGCCCAAATCAATGTAGACAATTGAGGGATAATTATTTTTTAATAAAAGCTCTATTATAATCCCTAGATTCTTCCTTAATATTGTGTTAAATCAGATGAATTATCGACTATTCTAAACTCTTAAACAATTAAAAAAATATTATTTAACACACCCACTCGTTGTTATAAAATATCCTCGAAATATTTTGACAATTATGCCTTTCATAAAATTTTATGTGAGATACTGAAAACACTTTTCATGATGCTTTCGTGTTATGTCCATTCTAATTTAATTAAATAATATAAACTGATTGTGCTTTTTAATTAGGAGCAATTGAAATGAGATTAACCAGCAGAATTAGAATTATTTTAAGAATACGACCAAATATCTATCAAAGTAAATTAATTTTTGGTCCATGATTTTTTAAAACTACATAAACATACGTGAAACTACCATTTTTTATTCTTAAAATGAGATTGCATTATTATTAAGGTTTTTAATAATACAAATATTCCACTATAGTTTTTCTTTATTTAAAACATGTTGCCACTCATTTTCTAATAAAAATATTATTATTTAATATAATAACTAATAAATATTTACTATTAATTAATTAATTAATTCTGTACAATGTGATGAGGTACACAAGTATCATATTGTATAATGGTATTAATTACTTAGCTACTTATAAATAATAGTTAATTACTTACAACATTGTATTTTATATCTTGTTAATTTCAATCGAAACACAATATGAAATAATTATATACATAACTTTTGGATTTTGTAAAATAATATCATATTCTATTATATTTTAATACTTAACTTTTTTTTTGTTTTTTTAACCAATCGGTCTATGGATGGATTGAAAATAAGAAGAAATATGTGCTATTTTTTTTTGAAATTCTGAGTTCAAAATTCAATGGAATTGCCATCAACTAGAATTGCTATCCCGGTGGGCCATAGGAATTTCAGCATCTGTCTAAGAAGATGGGCCTAGGAGAATTACAAACTGTGCTTAATGATTAATCAAAGAGGATGATATATTCCCATAATTATAGAGGTGCAAGATTTATGTGTTCAAGACTAATATCAATTTTATTTACCTATGTCTACAATGATTACATTAAATATATGACGTTGATTGAGGTATATGGTAGATAAAATATGTTGGCGATCAGGTAACATGGCTGGATTCTTTCCTTAGTTTGGTGTTCACTCAATATATATTAAAGTTGGACTTTGATATTCACTTATTATATATTATCTTTTATTAGACCTTCACTTTTCTTCGATTTATATTACTAAAGTTTCTAGACTTACTTAAACAATGATAAGTTACCTATCATTCCATCCTAACGAATTTGTAGTTATTTTGATTCAACGTATTAACAATCAATTCTTTGTATAATTATTACATATTAGTTTAGGAGAGTCATACTACTTATTTATCATTCCATCTTAATAGTTATTAATGAATTTTTTGTTATTTTGTTGGGTTAAAATATTTTGTTATTTTGATTCAACACATTAATAATAATTCTTTGTATAATTATTAGTGTAGGAGAATCATACTAGGTATAAAAAGTTTTATTGTCTTCCAAAATTCCTACAAACTAACTAATCAGGATTTAAATCTAATTTCTCCGAATACTTTTACAAATTAAATCATAGCCATCAGCGATTCATTTGGATACGTGATTTCGAACTTTTTTTATACCGATACAGAATAATATATTTGGATACTTAAGTAGGAAATATCTTTATTTTTTCATAATAGATGCGTCTGCCCAAAGTTAATTAATTCAAACGAAAGTAAAACAAACAAATAAATTCGAGTTTTGAAAAATCAAATGTGGATCTCATGTCAACTTGGCACTCATAACTATCAATTTTGAGCCAAAAAACTTCATTGTTGTAATTTTAATTTTTATACAACTTTGTAGGGTCATTTTATTAAGATAGTTTGGTTATATCTTGTCTTCGATAATATAAAAATGGTTGTACATCTATTATTAACTTAATTCATGTGTAAATCCACAAGTGGGTTGGTCATTAAATTACTTTTACATGAACAAAATGGATATAATACTACTGCCAAAGTCTTTTACCACTACAACAAGTGTAATCAAACATGTAGTTTTAATATTTGGTTTCGTGTTATGAATCGATTAATAAGGTTATAATAGACACAAGCAATATTTACCTCATTAATTTTTGTACATAATATTACAAATATTCAGAAAACTAACTTTACCAAAATATTTGCTTTCAATACTTCACCTAATCCTAGCAGCCACTTAGCACCATTGGCCAATATCTAGTTCATGACATCAGCTAAGTCAGCTAACTTCCAAACATCCCCTTGTTTGGTTTACTGTTAGTTATAGTAAGTTTGATGTGATCTCTATTATTTCTCATGTTCTGTGATTATTATATTGCGGTCATACGAAATAATATTAAATTAAAATTCAGAGCACATTTAGCTACATGATTGTTTGTCGGCAGTTAATTTTTTTTCTCATTCACTGTACACTTTTTCACATGCGCCAAGAATAAGAAAATTATAAAATAAAGTATAAGAAGATATTCATATTCTATGCTTTCATTTTTCAATTTTAAAAAAGAAATAACTTAGTTCTTATGTCATAAGTTAGTAAATAAAATAATTTTAATATATATATATATATATATTATATAAGTTATCATCTTATGTTCATTAACTTTCTATTTATTAATAATCTAGTGATTTGATTTAATTATTGCATCTAATTTTAGTCTAACTAAAGACTGATTTATGAAAAAAAAACAACTAAAAGGTAATCGATATTTGTTGATCAACCTGTTTAATTCAGTAATAATGTCAACTAAAATACATTTTTTAAAGAGAAAAAATGCTACTCATATTTTTTGGACAATGAGTATGCAGCTATCTTAATGCATATTATGTAATGCACTTGTCTTTCAAGTTAGTTCATTTTTATATTGCATGTTTTTTTTTCTTTTTTCCCCTTTTTTCTCTTATAAATAAAATCCATGAATCTAAGAAATAGATAAACATATATGAACGAAAATATCTTTTCGTCCATTTATTGATTAATTCATGTATCATATCATAATCTTGTTCTATAGTTACTAATGTTTAACTAACAACTATATACTACCAACAACTGTCTCCATGGACAAACAAGCGTAGTAGGATGGTAGAGCAAGCAAGGCAGATAAATTTGGACGTCTCATGGAATAAGCAAAGATAATTTGGACGAGAGGTGGAAGGAGGAGGAGGACAAAAAGAAAAGTACTCGGCCGTGTGAGTCAACTCAATCATTCCTTCTTGCACACTCGTGAACCCTTTTTTGGAGATCACGCAATTTTAAATCCAAGGCCTGATGTAGTGCTATGTCTTTTTTGAGTTTCTTTTCTCTTCCAAAAAAGTGTTTTTTTTTCTTCTTGGCTCTCTTTTCATTTCAGATATGATCATTAAGCTGTAAAAGAGCAGCACTAGCAATATGATTTCTCCAAGACAGTGCTGCAGCAGCAGCTGCTGCTGTTGTTGCTGCTCCTGCTGTTTTTATCTGGACAGAGTCCTCATGGACTTTTATGATGCTTCCAACGCCTAAAGACAGATTGATGCCATGCCCCCCATATTGACCTCCATGTGATGATAATATGGAGTGTTGGAGTGTGCAGGATGTAACCTGAAAGAAGAAGGCCAACTTTTTTTTTTCCCTCTCTCTCTCTCTCTCTCTCTTCTTGTTGGCATCTCATCTCAGTGTTGTTTTGGTGGGGGATGCATGGAGAGATAGTGAGATGAGGACCCTCGTGGTTCATCCATTTCATTTGATACATATCCTGCGTAGTCTTGTCTTTGTTTTGTTGCTATAGGAATTCCACATGCAGATAGATACAGAGAGAGCACCACAACATGCTGCTGGCAGTGGCACACAAGTCCCTCCTCAAACACTTATCCACTTGTATTGGATGGTGCTCTCGAGTAGTACTAGTAGTATATATTATAACTTACTATTGGCCATGGTGCTTATGGCTGCAGTAACAACACAGGAGTTGAGTTCCATCATGAGAGAAAACATCAGATTTATATTCCACTCAGACATGTATTGTAGAGGTGAGTAGTTCTGGGTGCTCTCTCTTTCTCTTTCTCTCTCTCTAACTTCATCAAATGCATGTCAGAGGTCAAAAGAAAGTGAGGCTACTGTTGGAACATGTCATCCACTCTCAACACAATTCATAGCAGATCAGCTGTGTCTCTCAAAAAGCAGATATGCAAAATGTCACTTCTTCTCAAAGTCCTTGTTCAACCATATCTGAATGATGAAAGAAACATATGTAGCTTAGGTATCATTTGGGAGAATTTGTCAATTCACCACTGTTTGGATAAGCTTTAATTAACCAATCTGGGGCTTATATATGAACATGGAACCTGTCTACCTGGGAGTATCAAGGCCAAGCAAATGTGTGGAGTACTGTTACAAATATCTTCCTAAGAATCCTATGTATATCCTTCAAGAAATTTAGACGAAGTATTCTTACTTTTTTTTGTTTCTGCGCTGACCACTACTTGTTTTCGGTGCTGAAAATTAACTTATTTGAACTGCTAAAACTTAAATAAGTTCTTCATCACATTTGATACTTAATTGGTAATAATACTTATTCATCACATTCTTCCAAACTGGAACTTGTGCTTTCACATCTGTTTATGGACTAATGAGATTTTTGGTTGTCATCTAACAGGTCAGAGTTCATATATTACATGCAGTGCTTAACATTTTTAATTTTAGGGGCAGCTTTTTTTAATAGTTTGAGTTTCTATGTTCTACAAGAAATCGATCTAAAAAAATTGACTCGATAGCTTATCTCAAAGGTTCCAAAGGAGGATATATATGAACAATGAATTTACTGTATAACATTCAAATATTTGAAAGTGTGATTGGAGCTTAGTTTGGAGGTCAATGCTTTGTTGTGGATATCATTAATGGTTTTGTCAAAGGCTTTATCAATAATTCACCTCTCATAATTATGTCAGAAACTATCTTTACAAATAATTTGATTGCAATAATTAAGGGGTTGCTTTACATAGTGTCAACAAAATTTGAACCCTTATTTTTATATTAGTAAGCTTGATTTTTATGTCGGGCCTAAGAAGAACTCAAACATGGGCCATAGGCCCATATTGGATACAAATCCGAGGCTTGCGCAAGTCCAGGAGCTTTGCAGATATCAGGCCGAAATTGTGTTTGCCATGTCATTAGCGAGTGGAATTTTTTTTCAATAATTGAATATTTTAAGTACGTGTCTTTTTTTCTCTCCTTTTGACTCTTCAGTAGATAGATCACACTTTTTTTTAAAAAAAACTTATTAATTTCACAGTGATTATGCCGTGTTAATACGAGTTTTTTTCACCTTTGTTTTTATAAGATTTTGCTAATTGTCAAACATTAGAAATATACATATATTTTTTTAAAAAATATTTTATCTCAAAAAACACAACGATGAAGAAAGGAAAATCCAGAGTCTAGCGTGACATATTCATATTCTTTTCATTGAGAAATATTTTATTTTAGCTCAAGATCAATCAAAACTTAGTGAACCAAAATGTGGTCCGGTTCGAAATTTAGAGTTAGATTTTAACTCGGCATGAGACCGGTTGAAATTTGGCAAACCAATCCAATTTAACCATATGTAGTTCAACATTCCATCGAGATCTATTTGGTTCAGTAATTATTAAGTGAAACGAAAGCTAATGGGAGAAAAGAAAGATTGGAACGGAAGAATGAAGATGAAAAAGTTAATCTATTTGAATAATATAATTAAAAAAAAAGAATTAAAATTAAGTAATAATTTTGTTTAAACAAATATATTCCTGTAGATAAGTTTATATATTTTATTGACTAAGGTTAAAATAAAAAAAATATGTTTTAAATATACTTTTAAGATCGAAAGAAAAATTGAACAATAAAAAAGAATAAAAAATAAAGAAAATATTAACATTAGTTCTTTTTCACAAAAGAATATAATCAAGACTTTAAGTAAAAAACATTCAATTAAAAATAAAAAAAATGAGAATTAAATTCCAGATTTTTAATGGAATGTGTTAATTAGAATTAAAAAGGTATTGGCGATGTGGTTGGGTTCCGTTTCCATGGTGGCCGATTGCATGAATCAAATGGATGCTTTCAGATGCTGTGCGTCCCTCATCACAAACATGTGGTCGACATCCGTCACTCAACCGTAACACACAAAAAGCTTAAACCATTCCACCATGAGACCTCCTCCTCCTCCTCCTCCTCCTCCCTTCCGGCAGCCTCCATGGCCATGGCGCCCTCCGTCACAGCACTGCGCTCCTCCTTCCTCCTGTCTTCCTACCACCCCAAGCTGTCCTCGGCCCTCAGACCCTCCTCCGCCGGCACAAGCCCACGCCAGAACGCTTGCTATCCTCGCATAAGAGCCGCTGACCTCGATCAGAACACTGTTAGATGTTTCTTCCTCGTTTTCTGACATCTGATAGATACTGGTCTGCTATGTGTTCGACGTTTTTTTCTTCTTTTTTTCTTTGTGCAGCTTGTTGCTATATCTGTTGGGGTTGTCAGCGTCGCAATCGGCATTGGCATTCCCATCTTCTACGAGACCCAGATTGACAATGCTGTAAGTTTATCAAGCGCATTTGGTTCTATGTTTGTTTCTTAATTCTTCTCTTGCTTGGTCTGGTGCTGTTTCTTAATTCTGCCGCCGGAACGAAATGCTGTGTTCAATTGCTGAGAACCAAAAAAAAAAAACTTTAAGCAAAATTTGATGATGTTGGGTCACATTGCAATTGCAGGCAAAGAGGGAGAACACTCAGCCTTGCTTCCCTTGCACCGGCACCGGATCACGTAAACCCTCTTTCCCTGTAATCTTAGCGTTGCAATAATAGATGATACATTTAGCAAGAATGCTATTTGGCTCAATGTGATGAGTATATCATATTGAAGTATCATTACACATTTTGACAAAAGAATCAGAGTGATGACTGCAGTATAAATCAAGTTCAGAAAGAATGATGGTACGTAGGGTCTAAGAGAAGCTAAATATAACACTGCATTTTGAAGGATGAGTTACACCTTTGCTTAATTATGCACCCTTCTTTCAACTATACATTCAGTTAGCATAGGGCAATCACCATGATATCTCATAAGAAATATCACCAAAAAGTTCAGAAGTTCTATATCATTTCTGGTTATTGTGCCAAATTCATTTAACACTATACGGAAAATCTCCATGTTAGAAGTTTAGAAGATATCCAAGAAAAGAAATAGGAGCACAGAGACATTATCACAAGGCTCAGCCTACCTGAGTTATCAAAAGTCTTGTTTTTGCAATGCTTGTTTTTTCATCTTTTTTTTCCTCAAACATTAGTCAAGTAAAGTGAATATATGGAATTACAAAGTCAAGTTATTTTTAGATCGCATTAATGTCAACTTGATTGATGAGATTCCAGCTATTTGATTAATCAGCATTAGCAAATGCTTCTTATATTTCCTTGTGGGTATCATGTTAACTCATTTCCATTTCATCGATAGCTGCAGGATCATGCTGATGTTAAACTACAGTGCTATTAATATTAAGATTGTGTATTAGATGGATATTTTAACCGTGCTTACATTAGAGATGAAACATTCATCCATAGCCATTCTAGCATTTATGTCTTCACTTCCACATATCTCTATTAGCAGACTTATGAATAGGCTATACACACGGCAGTTAGTTTTTGAGAATTTGCGGTTAACTTGGACTGGTTAGGAAATAGAGTATTTATGGTTGATTTTTCAGAGCAATGCAGGTTTTGCACTGGAACTGGCAATGTTACTGTAGTGCTTGGAGGAGGTGAAACTGAAGTCTCCAAGTGCATCAACTGTGATGGCGCTGGTACTTTGACATGCACAACCTGTCAAGGAACTGGAATCCAACCACGTTATCTCGACCGCAGGTGAATGTTATTGCAATCATTTCTCACTATCAGAATTATATTCTACGGCTTATAATTCAAATATATAACTGTCATCCCTGCTTCGAACAAGAAACTGGTGCATGACAGTAATATATACTTTATTAACATTATAACATCAAAAATTGATTTAATATGTTATACTGAGAGAAATACTTACCTTGTTTCTGGAATCAATAACTGTTTCTTTGTCATGAAAAAAAAAGATCATTCTGCTATTACTTAAATTTGGAGGGAACCCCAATTTCTTTTTTCGAAAATTAAATAAATTGGGAGGAAAACCCAGAAATTTACTTGAGCTATTTATGTCACAACCATACATCTTACTCAACTATGCATAAAATTAGATATCATAACATATTACAATATATATATATATATATATATAATATCAATTTACCTGATTTTGTTTATTTTTCTTGGTTCGGTAAACTGTAGAATCTAGTTGTTAAGAACCAGTAAGACTTTTATTTTGCTTGATATTTGATATTTGACTAAAGAAATGAGCTATGAGTATTAGTGCAAGAGAAACATTTCCATGTCCTATATGTTCTTTAAATCATTTCCTCTCGTTTCTAGAATGGCATTTAGTTTGTAATGTTAAGCACATCATCTGACATGGTCTTGAAATATCCTTTAAAAGACAAGTGACTGGCCAAAAGGTAGTTTATAAATTTCTATACTAAAGATAACTTGTTCAAATAGATGAATATGAAAGTCAGGTGAGCGTAGAGGTGCAAAAATGTGACTTGGATGCCAACTGCCCTTTCGATACCGTGGTTCCGAGACAAGATATAGTTCATGTACCTTGAGACTGATGCGTCACAATATGCAGTTTGATTAGGAATATTGCTCTTTGTTACTGCATGCATCCTTTACTTTTTGTTCCAAAAGTCTTTAAATACCATCGTGGCAAAAAGTTACATGTTTTCAATTTAGACTGCAGATATTTCTCATTTGTAAACACATAAGAGGGTTTCTCATATTACATAAAATTCTCATATAATTTCTAATTTCTATCTCCCTGTTTTTACTGACTAGGGAGTTCAAGGATGATGATTAGAAGTCTCCAATTATGGGGCGGATGTAAAGGGGCACGGCAATATGTTTTTTGTTGTAACCTTGGGAACTTTGTAAGATGCTGTCGAGTTCTAACTGATGCGGTGGACAGCAGCTTGCATTTCTGAAAATGTAAACAACTTTAATTAATTGTATAATAATGTCTCTTGTTTGCTGATGAAAAGTTTTGTGATGAACTCTCATCTCTGTCATTGTATAGGAATTGAAATACGTACATTTTGTATACACCATCCCGGCCTGCATAAAAAGTAATCTTAGGCAAGCTCATACTAATCACAAGAGAATGAGATTTCAAATCTTATTTTAACATCTACCTCCATCATTATTTAGAATTAGGTGTCGCTCATGTTACATTGCAATGTTGACACAGGAATAAACATAAGGTACAATTGTGAAATCATGAGCTGATTCTTTTGGCAGATAAAACTTGGAAGCAACGCAAAATTCGTACCAAGTATGATGCATGAGACTTCATGTGCACGCACAGCAAACTAAAATTGCTGTGTGTTTGATGCATGGGGCGAAACATCGAAGCAAACAAGAAAGAAAGACAAAATAATGCACTCGTCCTTGGATGCAGAATCACATGCTTATCATAGTATCTTTAGTTTAAACCACCATTCACAACCATACCAGACAGAGGGGAGACATCTTTTGTGGTAAAAGATGATGAAAAGATCGCCACATGCACCGGAAGCCAACTTCTTATTTAGACATGCATACACACTCATTCACCAGGTCACAATCATCAAATCCAACTATTCAAGGAATACAAATTTTATCATAACAATTTGACGTTTGCAACGTTCTTTCTTCGTAGTTCTCTCTCTCTCTCTCTCTCTCTCTCTCTCTCTCTCTCTCTCTCTCTGCAGTGTACTGAAATATGTTGTCTAGTTGAAGATTCCTCTGAACTTTGCAGGAGAGGCTGTAAAACTTACCAACTCTGGTACTACCACCAGTGACCACCATCATTTGTATTTGTCTGTCCAACTAATCTCACCGTAAAAAGAATGTCATATCAAATCCTTGTGCAAGATCAGAGTTAAAAAGACAGAAGATCAAATATTTGACAAACGAATATAAAATAAGAAAGCTCTGCCGTCGCCATATTACCAGCCATAAATTAGTGTCGCTACAGAAAATTTGCAAATGGACCCTCGAATTTTATCTCTATCGTGTAAGCTACCATTGAGAAATACAAGAAAATAAGGATTTCAATTTTGTAAAAGAATAACATTGGCGTCCAATTCAAATCTACTTTCATAATTTTTTTTGAAAAATCTAATTATAGTTTATTTTATGCATAAGAAGTACAAACGATCACCCCAAAAAAAGATACAGAAAAAAAAACATAAATTTTATACTCAAATATAAACATAACTCAATTATGTATGTACAAATTAACTTCTTCATAGTCCCAATATCTCATATTCCGTATTTTTACTTAGCTATACTCAACTAAACCATTACTAATTCAATTTTAAGAAAAATAATTCGAAGACAATTTTTTTATGTTCTTAAATTAAATCTTATGACATTTTATTGTGTTACGCATCATGAGCATTTTATATAAAAGAGGAAATAAAAATAAAACCTAAAAGTTTCGTCGTAAAAAAATATAAATATCTTGTTCACGTGCAAAACAAACATGTGACATTATAATTCATTATTTTAATTTGCTATACTTTTAATGCAATAATAATAAAATATTATCAAATGACTTCGAATTGAGGAGGTCTCTATGAATAGTTCAAAACCTTGGGGTTAATTGGCAAATGTCTCCACATTTTATCCACTAATTAAGTTTGACATTAAAGACGGCAGTAAACGAGCACAAAAGAGCGACCAGAGAGCAAGCAACTCGTTAGCGGGAGGAGGAGGCAAAGAAGAAGTGGAGGGGCGGCGGCGTGACGAAGAGAAGAGCGTTGCGGCGCTCTTCTTCTACTCGATTTCTTCTTCTTGCATTTGATCCATTTTTTGCCCCTTTTCCATCCTGAGATTTATCCTCTCGTTGCTTTTTGCGATAAAGATCGCACATTCTTTTGAAATCTTCCCGTAGCTTGGCGATTCAAGGAAGGTATCCATGTCTCTTTTCTTTTTCCCTTCTTTTCTGAGTTTTTTTTGTAGTGTTTTAGTTAGATTTGTGTATTTTGTTTTCTCATAAATCTGTAGAACTGCTTGTATGGATGAACACTGACGTTTTTACTGCTATTTTTTTTTCTGTCGGTTTGGATTTTAGCGAGCTACAGAATCCACTTTTGTGCATATTGTTACCGATAGGAGAAGAATGATTGGAGATTTTGTTGCAAGATCACTCGCGTAAGCAAAGTCCAATGTGGATTTCGTTCGATTTGATTTCCTTTCCCTTTCTTCTTGTTTATTCTTTCCGTGATTACAAGAAAGTGGGGGAAATTTGAAACAAAATGCACTGCGTTTTATGGCTCTTTTCAGATTGGTTGTTGGATATGCTTATCCGGCGTACGAATGCTTCAAGACCGTGGAGTTGAACAAGCCGGACATCGAGCAGCTCATCTTTTGGTGCCAGTACTGGTAACTGTTCTTGTGGCATCTGGGTAGATTGTGGAGAAATTTAACCGGTGATTATCATAGTCTTTAGTCAATGTTCTTATGGTTCTCTGTTTAGGATTCTGGTTGCTGCGCTGACTGTTTTCGAGAGGGTTGGCGATAATTTTGTATCATGGTAAGCAGTTCTCTTCTTTATTCCACAGATTTATGATATAGAGAAATGTGTTTTTAGTGCTATGGAAATACAGTTTTCGGGCTTTTTGTTCCAATCTGATTTCTTTTTTTTTCCTCACTAAAGGATACCGATGTATAGTGAAGCAAAATTAGCCTTCTTTGTATATCTCTGGTACCCGAAAACAAAGGTATGGATAATATCTAGGAACCAATGGCTTACCTTTTTAGTTGCACTCATTTGTTTACTAATGAAGTGCTCACTTTAGGGAACTACTTATGTCTATGAAACATTCTTCCGACCATATGTCTCAAAGCACGAAACTGAAATTGATCGTAACCTGCTTGAGCTGAGAACAAGGGCTGGAGATATTGCCATGCTTTACTTCCAGAAGGCGGCAAGTTATGGGCAGACAAGGTTTTTTGAAGTCTTGCAATATGTGGCTTCACAGTCTCCATCTCAGTCTCAGTCATCAAGACCACGTGCTTCTCAGGTGTTCATTGTCTTTGACTAATACATCTCCATTGTTTTAGAATTTCTACTGCTTCACTTACATTTGAATTTACGTATATATATAATATATATATATGTATGTATATGCATACTAACTAGGTAATGCAAATAATTTTTATGAACTATTCTTCATTTTTACATCCATATTTTGCACTAGATCTACTGAAATTATTGGCAAATTAGTGTGACTATTTTAAATAGCACTGTTATGCTGACATGCGCATATGCACATAGTAAGGTTTGGACATGAAATTATGCGTTATGCATATAGTAAGCAGTGTTATGCTGACATGCATCTGTAGGTAACACTGTTTTGCTGGAATTATGCGTTATTTATATTTTCTTTTAGTTCCTCTGTTCACCATGCCATTCAAGATTAGAGAATGCATGAAAAACCCTATGATGTTATCTCCTTAAAACATCTGATGTATTATTATACTATTTTATCCCAACTCTGATCAGCGATATGCTAAATAAGTCTTTAAGGTTGTCTTGATTGACATATTATTTTAAGAGGACTAATATTATGCTATACTTTTTTGTAAGATTCAACTAAGTCAGCCATACTAAGTATCAAGAAAGACTATCAAGAGATAACTAGAGTTGCAAACATATTGAAATAACTACTTGATTGATTTGGTTGCTAAACATGTCAATTTATCCTGACATTTTTAGTCTGTGATAATCTGTTTGTATGACCTAATGAAAATAAGTGGAAAGTCTCAAATCTGAATCCCTGAGTGAAGATTTATATTATCATCATAGTGAACTGTTATCTTCATTTTTACATCCATTTTTTGCACTAGATCTACTGAAACTATTGGCAAATTGTTGTGACTATTTGGAATAGCACTCTATACTGACATATGTAAATGCAGATAGTAAGGTCTCAGCATGGAACTTTGTGTGATTTATATTTTCTTTTAGTTCCTCTATCCACCACGCCATTCATGATTAGAGAATGCATAAAAATTCTACTATGTTATTTCTTTAATCACCTGATGTACTATAATAGTAATTTATCCCAACTCTGATCATTGGTATGCAAAATAAACCTTTAAGGTTGTCTTGATCCACATATATTTTTTGAGAGATGGATATTATGCTATACTTTGTACATAACGGTCAAATAAGTCGGGATACTAAGCATCAAGGATATTCTGATATAAATAAGTTCTATGTTAGTACCAAGAGTCAACTAGAGATGCGAACATATTGAAATAAGTACTTCATAAATTTGGTTGCTCAACTGTTTACATGACCTAATGAAAAGAAGTGGAAAGTTTCCAATCTGAATCTCTGAACAAACATATATACTATAATCATGGTGAACTGTTATGGCTATGAGGTTTTGTAGATGACCTCACAATAAATATAAGTGCATGAGAAATTTTTCTTAAACACAGAAGAAATTAACATTCAAAGGTTGATTACATTTGTAAGCTGACTGGCTAAATGTTATTGGTTAGGGATAGGCAGATAATTGAAGTGGTACCGCTGTTCATCAATGAACCATGTCATATAACATGTAAACACTATAAAGTAGATAAATCCTGAGTAATTCAAGTTTTAAACACTGTATGCAAGTTTTTCTGTTAGAGTAGATCAAATATACGGGACATGCTAAGGATGCAAAATGATATGTGATGGATGCTAGCAGTCGCATTGTCATTATTTCAATTGTCTTTTTTTGGGTGGACATTTCAAAGTGCAAAGGACATGAAGCATAAAAGCAGTACATTGCCAATGCACACAACCACAAGATATACCATACATGCCGTAGATCAACAACAAATAAATATGTTCAATGTAATCAAAGCAAATCATGTTGATTCTGTATGACTTCTAATACTCTATGGCCTGTGTATATGGTTTGCATCACCCATTCCATTGACAAGTTCACATTTTAGAGCATTCATGCACACAAATGCATATTGAACATGTAAAAGTCAGATATGACATGTATACTTTGTCTCAAACAAAAGTTGGATATAACATGTATACTAAAGTTAGCGTATCTAACAAGTGGAATATAACATCAGAAGTCATAATCAGTAGGAAGCCTATCAACCAAGCTATACATGGTCATTGTGTTTAAGACCTCAATATGCTATCTTGATCATTATTGTTGTCTCTGCATTGCTCAGCCACATCTGTTCATGCAAGAGCTATACTTCGAGAACTTCACCAAATCATGCACTAGATATTGCGTGTGGATAGAAAATATCCATTACTTGGTTTGATGGGTTGGGATCATTGAAGGATTAAAAGCATCATATAAGAGTCATCATCAGTAGAAAAACCTAACAACCCATTTATGTATGTTAATAGGAACTACTTCCATGACTGTAGAAGTCCTCCAAAATACATTATATTGTAAGACTAACAGCAGAGTTCTGCTAGTAAGATTGCTATCAAATCACTTTAGCATGTTTATCAAACTACAAATCTTGATCGTGCTTACTTTATGGAAACTACTTTTATCATACTTTTCTCTGTATCTTGATTGAATTTCTTAACAGAGACATGAAGAAGATTGGAAATATGTTTATTTGTCATTAGTCCTATCCTCAAGCTCGTCTGCGCTAGTTTTCTTTTAGAGTACCCACCCTATGATGCCATGTTGCGTGTTGATAGAGACAAGCTCACATTAATTGTTTCGGAGTAACAAGCTCACTTTTTTTTTTACTTTGCTTTGGTGCAAAGTTTGCCATGATATCATTAAATTTGATTTTAGATTTAGGACATTGTAGTGGTGTCTCTTGGCAAAGATGCTTGTAATATTTCTATTGGTATGTGGTGAACAAAACGCATCAACAGCTTGAGGGTAGAATTACATGGTAAAATTAAGCTAATTTATTCCTCAGAATAAACTTTTACTTCTATGCTTTTAACTGAATACCAATTTCTAGTTCAGAAGTTCCTCAACTAATCACTCTTTTGTTATATGCAGCAGAGACAGCCACCAGAGCAAGTACGACATCCACCACAGCAAGTACGTCGTACGACATCAATACCAAATTCTACTCAACAATCTACTCAACAAGCAGTCAACCAACAACACGAGCCACCTGCAACTAATCCTCCCAGCCCGACCAAGAGTCAACCGCAAGGCCCTGCGAAAACTGTACTTGCACCACCAGTGGCCCCAGTTCCTGTGTCTCGAACCTCGTCAGGCCTTTCTGGTCAAGTTAGTTCCGAGACCTCTTCTTCCCAACCTAACAAAGGGGAGGCGACACAGATTGGTGCAGAGAAATCCCTGAACAAAGAAGACCCAAGTCCTCCAACGGAAGAGACACCTATGGAGGAAGCAATTCGTGTTACTCGCGGAAGATTGAGAAAGCGAATCACCCCTGTTGGTGGAGTGGCCCCTGTTGGTGGTGTCTCCACACGCCAATAACATGACTTGCAAGACCTCCATCGCTGCTTTCTCAAGGTTGCATTTTGTTTCTCCACATGTAAATAGCTTCAGAATAATCTTGGAACTCTGTTCATAGACATGTAGGTAATTTTCTGTCAATTTGGCTACTCATTGTTGCTTGGTGTGACATTTGTGTTGTTTTCTTTGGATTTTTCTTTTTTGTTCTAGACATCGTTAGAAGGGAGATAGTCATGGTTCTGGTTGATGGAGAGGCAGCAAAATGAATTGCAGTATAAGGGGAGATGATGGGGGTGTATAAGGGGAGACCCTCACCCATGTCTGCTACAGTTTGGAAGCCTTCTTACGTGGACATATCGCATTTGATCTTATTTGTTTTTAACATTTCTGTTAATTTCACGCCGTTTAGTTTAAAAGTCCCACTTCTTTGGATACCCATTCTTTTTCTCTTCTCCTTACCTTTCGCATTTGATCTCCTTCTTTCTTTTCCTAGCTTCTCTTTTTCATATATTTTTGGAGGATACTTGTAACACCTCACGAACGTGCCCTATACGCATGGATAAGACAATCTTTAGTAGCAGAAACACATAAAATTCATCAAATAGTAACAGTAGAAATGAGTACATTATCATAACATCCCAAAGTGTTAATTTACATCCAAAGCCCTTAGCTTAACATAGTTTCGAGCTACATTGCTCATTACAAAGGCTCGATACATGAAAATAAAAAAAAAACTCTAATAATTGATCATAAATAACTTTTAAAATTATATTTAGCATTTGCTATATGCAATCTTCTTCCCGTCATGAGCAACGTCACCACTTATGATTAACCCTGTCGGCCTATGGTATCCAATGCAGTGGCTATAGTCCCATGAACTTTCGCCCTATACGTAAAGCCATAAACATTAAAGATAATAATCTTTACATATGCATAATAAACATAATCATGATATTGCATAACTGTACAATAAAACATTTAAGATTCGCAATTCATCAATATACATAAGGTTTCATGACCACTTATCATTTAAGTCATAATATATTTGACTTTAGCCATTTTAATATCAATTATAATATCTAATATGAACGCTCAATATTATTAGACTTTCTAATGTTCAATATCAATAACATATTATGTTCATGTTAGACCTTATCTTATTTGTTATTATTTGATAATCGAAAGTTCACCTAATGACTTCGTTGAGCCTTTCCAACATAAAGTCGTCCTTATTTCATTATAAGTCTTGCTCATTTCATAGTCATATGGATCCTTGATTCATTCATATCAATACGGTTCCTTGAACCAATTATTCATCAATCATCAAATCATAACCATATGTTCATTTCAATCAATCAATTTTCATGAGCCTTTACATTTGTTGGAGAATACATATCTTCAACATATCAATCCTTCAATACGTCTGAGTCATAATATTCGGGGACATCTATCCTTCAATCCCGACAAACGTCCAATACATATCTCCAACGTATCAATTTCAAGCATCAATACATTAGCATTTTTATACATAACGATTGACCATACAACACGTAGACTAAGTTATTAATCAACGGACTCAATAAAATAAACATCAATGATAATCTATCGAATTTGTGTAAGGTTGATCGATCCTACTCACAAGTTGGTCGACTAGCATACATCATTGGTCGTCATCTGACTTGGTGGTCAATTGAACTTACTAAACCATAAGGTCGGTCAACTGACTCACCATATGATGGTCTTCCGACATGAGGTCGGTTGGATGGGCCCAATATATGATCGTTTAGGCTCGACCGACATACGATCGATCGAACCTAGAACTACACATGCCCGATAGTTAGTCAAACCTCCCTTGAGGTCGACCGACTGTCACAATTTTTTGAAAAGCAGAACTTTGTACCTAAGGTTTTTTCTAAAAATTTTTATATCGTCAATTCATCATACAATTGGAGGTTCAATATAGTAGCATGTTCATACAATTGATCATCGTAATACCATTTCTATCTAACAAATGAAATCTATAATTTCAATAGCTAAAACATAAATTAAGGCAACATACTATAATTATTGTCATAACATTTTTTCATACTTTAACATCATACATTATGCTTTTATCATACTTAACAATTCGTATTAATCACATCCACTTAAGATCAATGTGGCGACCCATCTATATATTTCACTTATCTAATTTCTCATCTTTTTTTCTCTTGGTCTTCTTCTTTTCTTCCTCAAGCTCTAGCGATTCCTTCTTCTTGTTCTAGCCTCAATGTTGTACCTCTTCCTTGTTGATTTGCAGCTGAAACTAAAAGGATGAGACTTCAATTTTCGAATGGCTTTTTTGGGCTGATTTTCCAAGATTGCTGTTTTCAAATGAGAGATGAGAGTGAGAGAGTGAAGAAAGCTGGTCTAGACTTTTATATGGATGGGTCGTGGGTCCTAATGGGTTTGGAGATTCAATGGTTGAAGTTTAAGTGGCATTGAGTCACATTTCTTTTTCTCTCGTTCTTTCTCATTTCAATTTTTGTTTTAATTATGGCAGATATTACAATACTAAAACATGATGATGGCTCATTCAATTTTCCTTTCTTTATTATTTGATTTTTGTGCTATCAAATTTTCATGATTCGATATGCTTTCACCAACATCTTTTGAAAAATTGAAATGTATGCATGGATAAAAAAAAAGGGAAAAAAATCTATTACATCCAAAATATATGTTCTTATTTTGACATAAAAATGGTGAGACAGTATCGGATACAACACTGCACTTCTACAAGTTGTACACTTTTCTAATTCTTTTTTATTGTAGGCAATATGAGTAAGCTCAATCTGCATCTGCAATAATATTTTATTGTATGCAGTTTATATTAAGTGACCCTGTTATATATACGTCTACATAACACAAATGCTTATGCTACATAATTAGTAGTGTAATTTGTTTTCACATATTAGTCATTAATTAAAAAAATATGAGATTAAGGAATATAATGAATCACTTTTTCTTGTGTTAATATATTATATACTGATGAAAAAAGTGATATTTTGGAAGATTGAATTTTAGATTACTAGTTCTTTTATCTTTTGGTTTTATTTAGTAAGACATGCACATTCGTACGTAAAATAATGAAAAATGAAGACAATGTATATTTTTTAGGCCAGAGCACAACCGGGTTCGGGTCCGGGTCGACCTCGACCCGATACCGACTCAGTTGTAACCGAGAATTGAAAAATTAAAATTGGTACCGGAACCGGTTTCAACCGGTACCGGGATCGGGTTTGACCCGGAAACCGGGAATACAACCGGGAATATAACCGGGAATGGACGTCCGCTCGATCAATGGACGTTAATCTAATTGATTAAAATTGAGCTGCCTACCTAACAAATGATGTCGTCTATAGTATTGAGCAGTGATGTAGCGGATGTCCGCTCGATCAATGGACGTCCGCGCACTTGACCACCGGACGTCCGCTCCATTGATCTCGATCAATGGACGCCCGCACGTTTGATCACCGGACGTCCGCTCCATTGATCTCTGATCTCTCGATCAATTGACGCTCGCGCGTTTGATCACCGGACGTCCGCTCCATTCATCGGATGTCCGCTCCAGTCATCGGACGTCCGCTCCATTGATCTCTCATCTCTCGATCAATGGACGCCCGCGCGTTTGATCACCGGACGTCTGCTCCATTCACTATATTGTTAATTGTTAAAGCTTATTTTCAACTAATGTTTCCTTTACATATTGATTATCTTATTTATGATCATTTACATACTAAGTGTCAAAACTCACGGGAGGTTCATCTCCCCTACGAATTCAATTTTGTAGGCAAATATGTTCATATAGATGGTGATGGCGCAGCGATAGCGTGATGGTGTTCGTGATGGATGACTTGCACATGACATAGGTCCTGGTCATAGATTGAGGATTGGCTTCCGCATTGACATGTACTTAGTGTTGATCAATGGATTGGTCAAATGAAAGCCACTGATGTATGACGGTCCGTCTCCAAAGTCAAGAGTTTTGCTAGGTGGCAAAGTCTTGGGGGCGTTACAACATATGCTTAGTGTTTAAAGATTACAATATTTTTTTTTCTCTGACAACGTTATCACACTCCTGCAATGCATGGTTTGGTATACTTGGACTATTTTTTGGATATATATTGTCAAGTTAATTTTGAATCCTTAATGTAACTAAATCATAATTAATTAAACTTTCTGATGCAATAAAAAAAACCAGAACGACAAAGGACCCGACCAAGGTCGACCGCAACAATGTCTACATTGAGGCAGGCTGCCTAGAATGTGGTGGCATTTGATAACAATTCAAAGCTTAACGATAGCATAAATATCGAAAGATATGATAATTAACGGTAGCTGTCTACAAGAAGCTTAAGAGGACACTTTATTTCATTCTTTGATGGAGGACGTCAAAAAGCTCACAACCTTTCTACCATCTCCCACATTTCCCTTCATATCAATCCACTCATAAGGGACATAATACAATAGGAGGGATTGAGTGTATTGAGCAAGTAGAAGAAGATTACAACTTTATTAGAAGAAGACACATGGAAAGACAGGCCCTGTGAGCCTTATTATGAAGAGAGAAGTTATAAGAATTGCCCTCTATAATGAAGAATGATTTTCTCAAGATAAGATAGGCATAGGGTGTTTAAGGTCATCCATCTTTTAAAAGGTTGACACTTCGAGTATGAACTCGGACTATTGGCTCCTAATCTTTTAATTCATTAAGATTCAAACTCACCAACTAATTAGTTCTTACAGGAAGAAAACATGTTAAGAAAAGAATTGTATACAAACAAAATTCAGAATTACTTGAATATATTATATCCTCGATGGCATCACAAGACACAACATAGCTATGTTCATCTATTGGTATGCTTATATTCTCCACTGGTCCATTTTATTAAGATACTACACATAACAACATAAAACAACCATATCAAATAAGTTGCATCCAGATTGAGGCCTTTTCTTCATTAACAAGTGTATCATTAATATTTCATCACAAGGCACAGGAGGGAAAATATTTCATTACTCTGCAGAAAAATGTTTTGCATTGGCAACACTTAAAGATGTAGTCTGATTTATCAATTAATGACCTGAAAAAAAATCAATAAATTCTTATTCCTAAGTTAACAATTCTTGAACCAAATTGCCACTATAATATCTCTAATTCAACAACATGTAGGTGTTAAGGTGGTCTCTCTCAAGGAAGAATAATTGTTCATGGGCAACCACAAGATTGCTAGGAGGTGGGTAACGATGCCATCATGGAGCAGCAACCGCCGCAGAGGGCAAGGGTCATGCTCTGCTCACTTAGGGCAGCAACTACGGAGCAGCGGCGGAGAGGCGAGGAGAACGACGGAGTAGCAACGGCGAGGTGGGAGAGAATAATGTAGCAGAGGCGGAAGCAACGAGGTCGGAAAGAACGATAGAACAAAAGCGATGACTGTTAGGCGGGGTAGAAGGACGATGGAGCAGAAGCGGCAATGAGCGAAAGAAGAAGAATGGTGGCTCAGCAGTGGCTGTGGCGGTGTCAAGTTCTGGTGATTGGCATGGTCGCACCCAAGGAAGAAGAATCGTTTGCCAGCTAGGGATGGAAGAGAGAGAAAGGGAGATTCTTTTTGGGTTTGATTATAAATAGATTCTAGAAGTATTAGGATAGAAAGTAAGAATAAAAAATATAAAATATGTTTTTAATAAAAGATAAAATTGATTTGAAATTAAAAATTATGTTAAGTAATATAAAATTAATATCACAAATTATTTTTTTCATAAAATATATTTTAAAAATATATCGGCTAAAACTAATTAAAAGTAATTAATAAATAACGTAAAATTAATCTTACAAAATATTATTTTAACAATAATATTTTTATAAAAAATATTGTAATAAATTATTTTCTTATACAATGAATTTAAATAACATAAAATTATTCTCATGAGTAGTTTATGAAACTTATTTTCATTTTATATTTTAATTAATAAAATTTAATCATAAAGATAATTAAAAAATATTAGTTAAAAAATAATGGGATAATTAATAACTATATTATTAACCTAATTTTAAATTAAGAATTATTATTTAAAGTTAAAAGTTGAATAAGAAAAGTAAAAAAATCTTACAAAATATTATTTTAACAATAATATTTTTATAAAAAATATTGTAATAAATTATTTTCTTATACAATGAATTTAAATAACATAAAATTATTCTCATGAGTAGTTTATGAAACTTATTTTCATTTTATATTTTAATTAATAAAATTTAATCATAAAGATAATTAAAAAATATTAGTTAAAAAATAATGGGATAATTAATAACTATATTATTAACCTAATTTTAAATTAAGAATTATTATTTAAAGTTAAAAGTTGAATAAGAAAAGTAAAAAAAAAACGACAAAAAAAAGCTGCAACAACAGCATTTAATGTTGTTGCTCGTGAGTGCACAAGAACCACCTGTTCCTGCTTTTAGCAGGATCTGGTGGTAAGAACCCCTGGTCACGTGACCCGGGGTTCTTCCATTGGGTTCGCCATCCAGTTCTTCCAAACGTCTTGTCGTTTGGGGAACTAGACTGGAACCAGAATTGGTTCCGGCTCCGGTTCCAAGTGTCAAACGCACCGTTGAGGATTTTAATATAAACTTGAAACGACCCTAAACCTGAAGGACTACCAGAACAGTCCCTGAACCACTAGGGAATTGTACTAGAACCGGAGCCGGTTTTGGCTCTAGTTCTAGGTGCCAAATGCACCGTTGAGGATTTTAATATAAACTTGAAACAACCCCAAACCTGAAGGACTACCAGAACAGTCCCTGAACCACGTTTTTTGGATGCCACCGTTCGGACTTACAAGAGTGGTAGCAAGTTACTACCTTACCTTAAATCCTATTTTTATACATATCATATATATATATATATATATATATATATATATAATTAAATGTTTTTATTATAATTCGGTTCAATCTAGTTGAATCGGATTGGATTCGACCCAACCTTGATCCAGTTGGCATTTTGATTCGATCTTCGACTCGGATATAGGATTATTAAAAATGAGAATCTCTCAACATTGAAAAATCTTGAGTGGCGAGAAGATTATCATCTTTTTTTACAATAAATTACCAATACATGAATACAGTTATTGGAGTTGAAAGATGACATTTGATAATTTTTAAGAATTTGGTGATATAAACTTGTCATCGTTGCCTTTTAATATAGATTATTATAAGGGACACCATCAATCCTTCCTTGTTTACATGTCCACAAAACTTTCTATGGTTTATTTCATCCATTTCAACAAAAAACATATGGAAAACCATGAATCTTGATAGTTGAGAATGACAACATCAAAACCCGCGTGGAAGGACTATTTACACTTTAGAAAGTCAATATTGGAGCAATTTTAATTTTTTCTTAGTGCTTGCAAATTTTGATAGTATGTACATATTATGTAGCATAAGATTCTCAAATGATATTTATGATTTTATTCTCATAGAAATATTTAATAACACAATTAGATATCTTGGTAAATGGAAAGATATTACAAATTGTGAAAATTTGAAATGCATGTACTTAATAACATATTATAATCTAAAATGAACATATACATCATAATTTTAAAAGACATAACTTTCTTCAAAGATCAATATCAAAGAAGCAACTAATACGCTGATGGTGGTTGGAATAGAGTGCTAATCAACTTCTTATTGCCTAAATAGGTTTAAAGTTAAGATGAGTACTTAAAATTTTTGGGCAGGAATCTCACCCGCCACGTCTAAAAGTGTGACCCAGGGCAAGAAGCAATTAATATCTCAATTTACATATTTAATATAAAAAAAATTAGAGATTTAATTAACTAAAAAACTATTTTTTAAAAACACAATTATGCAACAAAATCATTGAGCATATTTGTACAATATATGGAATAAAACTACACATAAACATTAGAATTAAAATGTAACACCCCCGATCTATTCAAAAAATTGTTCACTTTGGTTCCATGGCCCACACAAATTTAAAACGCGTCTTTGGTAGTATCAGAATTGCACAATGGCCCATTCTCCTTATCCCTCAGATATTGTCCGCTTTGGGTTCTAGAGGTGGCCCCCTACGGAGTACCCTTGCTCGGCATGGCACTTAGTCCCTCACGGTTTTCTTCCAACGCAACTTTAATTGTAAAAGAGGATGTCACATATAAGCTCATGATCACCTCTGTGTTTTGTCCATGTGGGACTAACTTTCATTCTAATCATCTTGGGTCCTTACAATCTTTCCCCCTTCGAGGCTCAACATCCACGTTGAGTCGACCCACATGCTGCAAGTGAGCACGCGAGGTTCGCTCTAATACCTTCTGTAACACACCCGATCCATTCAAGAAATTGTTCACTTTGGGCTCATGACCCGCACGAATTTAAAACGCGTCTTTGGTAGTATCAGAGTTGCACAACGGCCCATTCTCCTTACCCCTCAGATATTGTCCGCTTTGGGTTCTAGAGGTGGCCCCTCCGGAGTCCCCTTGCTCCGCATGGCACTTAGTCTCTCACGGTTTTCTTCCATTGCGTCTTTAATGGTAAAGGAGGATGCCACATATAACCCCATGACCACCTTCGTATTTTGTCCATGTGGGACTAACTTTCATTCTCATCATCTTGGGTCCTTACAATCTTCCCCCATTTGGAGCTCAACATCCTCGTTGAGTCGACCCACATGGTTCAAGTGAGCACACGAGGTTCGCTCTGATACTTTCTGTAACACCACTGATCCATTCAAGAAATTATTCACTTTGGGCCCATGGCCTGCATGAATTTAAAACGCGTCTTTGGTAGTATCAGAGTTGCACAACAGTCCATTCTCCTTACCCTTTAGATATTGTATGCTTTGGGTTCTAGAGGTGGCCCCTAAAGAGTCCCCTTGCTCCGCATGACACTTAGTTCCTCACGGTTTTCTTCCAACATGTCTTTAATGGTAAAGGAGGATGCCACATATAACCCCATGACCACCTCCGTGTTTTGTCCATGTGGGATTAACTTTCATTCTCATCATCTTGGGTCCTTACAATCTTACCCCCTTTGGGGCTCAACGTCCTCATTGAGTTGACCCACATGGTTCAAGTGAACATGCGAGGTTCACTCTGATACCTTTTGTAACACCCCCGATCCATTCAAGAAATTATTCGCTTTGGGCCCATGGCCCGCACGAATTTAAAACGCGTCTTTGGTAGTATCAGAGTTGCACAACGGCCCATTCTCCTTACCCCTTAGATATTGTCCACTTTGGATTCTAGAGGTGGCCCCTACGGAGTCCCCTTGCTCTGCATGACACTTAGTCTCTCACAGTTTTCTTCCAACGTGTTTTTAATGGTAAAGGAGGACGCCACATATAAGCCCATGACCACCTCTGTGTTTTGTTCATGTGTGACCAACTTTCATTCTCATCATCTTGAGTCCTTACAATAATGTAATGCCCCAAACAAACACGGATCATGTCCTGAGCGGACAAGAGCTGTGTTCTCTAAAAAAAGGCCGTGTCCGTTCGGATGTGGGCCGTGTTGGGATGACGTGACAAAGCCCACCTGTAATAGACTTAGAATCAATCTCGGTTAAAACTCTGAAAACCCTAAGTGGTCCCTCTATAAACCCTAACAAAAAATTAATTCCCCATAACCTTCATTATTCTCTACCCAGCTGCCAGGTAACCTCTCCCCTCTCTCCTCTCCTCTTCTCTCTCTCATTCTTAGAGGATTTTTTTGGTCTTGGGAATCGCGCCACGAGGAGGAGATGAAGGTCAATGGCGTATGGAGCAAAGAGGAAGCAACAACACGTGGACCGTGGAGAGATAGGAAGGAACGAATCACAAGGTATGTAATTAGGATCATTAGATTAATCTTCAATTTTTAATGATAATGAAAGAATATTTTCGCCGGATTAATTGTCTATTAATGAGATTTCTATGGAAGGATTTTTTAGGTTGATTCATTATTTTAAATAATGTTAAAATTGTTAAATTGTAATCAGACACGGACTGTGTTCCCCCATGACACGGTCCGCATTACCTGTGTCGGCGTGAGACACAACAAAAACGGTCCGCATTCGTATGAACACCGTCCGCGTCCTATGGTGGGCGGTCATGTTGTCTTCGACATGCGTCGTACTGGACATGATCGTGGTTCTTGAGCCGTGTTCTCGGAACCCTAACAAGACCACGAAACGACCGTGTCCACAAAATAGTCAGTGTTACCCTAACACGATCTGTGTTGTCTGGTTGAAGTTACGCGGTTGAAACGCGTGTTCTAACGATGTCTCCCTATTTGATTGATTGAATCTGGTTGACGTAGGACTAGTATTCCTTTCACGTGAACCTAGCATTATAGGTTAAAGAATTAAAAGATGTTAATGATTGTGTTTGAATGTATACCATGAAGAGGAAGACCCCGACTGACTGAGGGATTTATCCCTACTATTATTGTTACTGTTACTGAGTTCCTTTGGGAATTACTGAGTCCTTTGGGACTACTAGTTATGAAGATTTACTGATGGATCTAGGGTTGACCCCATGGCCTAGCTAGCAATCTACGCCGAATCTCGGGAATCTTCATGTACTGGTAATTATTTATTATTGATTGAATTAAAAGATGCTACCTAAGATGAATAAAGAACTGGACTTGAACATACTGATATATTGTACACCATGAGAGTTAGGTGTAATTGATGTTCTTGTCACTGTTACTGAAATGAAAGATGAAAGAGATTGATACTAATGAACTGATGTCATTGAAAGAAAGAGTTAAGCAAAGTAAAGAAAAAGGTAAAGTGATTAAAAGTAAAGTTAATGTTTTATAAAGATGACTGTATGATAGAGCATATTCTCCTTTACTCATATTTTCATATATGCTTTAGCCTATTGAATTATTATTTTTTAATATTGGGCTTCATAGCTCATGGGAGGATTGTCTTCCCTGCATTTTGATCCTGCAGGCAAATAGGTATAAATAGATAATTAGTTGCATTCGTGATGGATGGCTTGCACATGGCATAGCTACTAGTTATAGGTCAAGTATTGCCTTCCGCAATGACATGTATATAACGGTTGACCAGTGCATTGGTTAAATGAAAAGTCAAAGATGTATGATGGTAGCGTCACCAGGTCTGTATTCTACCAGGTGATGGAATTTAGATTTAGGGGCGTTACAAATGTAATGCCCCAAACAAACACGGACCATTTCTTGAGCAGACACGGGTCGTGTTCTCTAACAACAGGCCATGTCCGTTTGGATGCGGGTCGTGTTAGGATGACGTGACAAAGCCCACATGTAATAGATTTAGAATTAATCATGGTTAAAACTCTGAAAATCCTAAGTGGCCCCTATATAAACCCTAACACGAAATTAATTCCCATAACCCTCATTACTCTCTACCCAGCCGCCAGGTAACCTCTCCCCTCTCTTCCCTCCTCCTCTCTCCTCTCCTCTTCTTTCTCTCTCATTCTTAAAGAATTTTTTTGGTCTCGGGAATCGCCCCAGGAGGAGACGAAGGTCAACAACGTACGGAGCAGAGAGGAAGCAACAATACGCGAACCGCGAAGAGATAGGAAGGAACAAATTCCAAGGTATGTAATTAGGATCATTGGGAGGATTAATCTTCAGATTTTTAAACTAATTGTTAATGATAATGAAAGAAGATTTTCACCGAATTAATTATCTATTAATAAGATTTTTATGGATGGGTTTTTCAGTATTTTAAATAATGTTAAAATTGTTAAACTATAATCGAACACGGACCATGTTCCCCTATGACACGGTCCGCATTACCTATGCCGGCATGGGACACGACAAAAACGGACCGCGTTCATATGAACACGGTCCGCGTCCTATGGAGAGCGGTCGTGTTGTCTCCGACACGCGTCGTACTGGACATGACCGCAGTTCTTGAGCCGCATTCTCGGAACCCTAACACGACCGCGTACACAAAATGGTCTGTGTTATCCTAACACGATCCGTGTTGCCTGGTTGAAGAGACGCGGTTGAAACGCGTGTTCTGACGACGCTTAACTTGGGAACCACACGGGCCGTGTCACATTTGACGCGGGCCGTGTCCAGGGAAAATTGATGTCTGCCTGTTTAAATTATTGAATATGGTTGAGGTAGGACTAGTATTCCTTTCACGTGAATTTAGCATTATAAGTAATAAAGAATTAAAAGATGTTAACGATTGTGTTTGAATGTATACCATGAAGAGGAAGGCCCCGACTGATTGAGGGATTTATTCCTACTGTTACTAAGTTCCTTTGGGAATTACTGAGTCCTTTGAGACTACTAGTTATGAAGATTTACTGATGGTTCTAGGATTGACCCCATGGCCTAGCTAGCCATCCTGCGACTGATAATTGCTCATTATTGATTGAATTAAAAGATGCTATCTAAGATGAATAAAGAATTGGACCTGAACATACTGATATAATATGCACCATGAGAGTTAGGTGTAACTAATGTTCCTGTCACTGTTACTAAAAAGAAAGACTGAAAAGAAATAATGAAAGACCTGATAGATATTACTATTTTAAGCCGAAGGAGGAAATATTTGATCTACTTGCTTACGGACCCCTTATTATTATTCCTTTCTATATGATCTTTACATATTAAGTGTCACAACTCATGGATTTTCCTTGCAAATTTAATTCTGTAGGCTGCTCTGATATTTAATAGGTACTGATGATAGTGCTGAGGGTGATGCAACTCGTGATGGTCTAGTGTGCAAATGGCATAAGATCCTGATTGTGTCTTGCTGTTCATTTATTAGAGATGAACGTTATTTTGAGTCCTTAGGAGTTGATTTGATTTAGTCATTGATGTCTAGTCTTATTAGAACTATATATCAGATTATTTAAAAAAAGATATTTTAGTTTATATTATCACTGTTATCTGATATGGGTCAATTGATTGATCAAAGTAAAGTCACTGATGTAGGACAGCGTCCTCGAAGTCACGACTTTGCTAGGTGGCAAAGTCTGATTTTGGGAGCTTTACATAAAAGTCAAAACTTTTGTCAACGATCAATATCAAAGAAGAAATTAAGGCCTCAATTTATTTATTTAAAATAATCAAATTTGAAGATTTATTTAATTAAAAAATTTAAAAATAGAAAAATCATAGCAAAAATGCATCAGCTCTTCTATCATATCACAAAATTTCCATCGATCATAATTTTATAACATATATTGATTTTTTTTCTTAGTGCTCATAATTTTTTGATATTATGTCATACTATGTAACATAAGATTCTCAAAATATTATATAATTTTATTCTACTTAAAGTCATTATAACACAACCAGTCATCTGTAAATGGAAGGAAGCTATAAATTGGTGAAGATTTGAAATTAAGGTCCATAATAACAAATAAAAATATAAAGTGAACAAAAACATTATAATTCAAACATCCAAAACTTTATTCAAAGATAATTACCAAAGAAGAAATCAAGAACTCAATTTATTTAGTTAATATAAATAGCATTAGAAATTTAATTAACTAAAAAAATCGAAAAAAAATACAAAGGTAATAACAAGAAAACTTGAAGGAGAGATATCCTCAATCAATTGCAAAATCTTCAATGAGCATGGCACTATAATATATATTGATATTGGTGATCAACTGATTGATTAAATCCAACCATTATATTTTTGTTAAGTTTCATAAATAATCAGTATTAATCAATTAAACACACCCTCAAAAGATAAATCAAGTAAATGTTTCTTTGAGCTTTTCATCTTATTATGCATTAGCTTTTATATAACTTATGAAAGCCATTAAATTACAATAATAAATTAACCCTTATGCCCATAAACATATATAGATTTAAATAAATGAAAGAGAGATTGACTTTCCATATTCACATTATGTAAGGAAATATGAAATTAATGGCATACTATGTTCATAATATTATGTAACATAACATCCTCAAGAAAAAAACATTTATGATTTTATCCTAGTTAAAGTCATTAATTTCACAATTACTTTTCATTCCTTGATATCAAGTTAAAAGATAAAATAAACATAAATATTGGAATTTATAAGTAAAAAAGTTTTCAAAGATGAATACTAAAGAAGCAATTAATGGCTCAATTTATTTAATACAAATAATTTCGGAGATTATTTAAGAATTTAATAAGCGTTTTAAGCACCTTCTATGTCCATGTATCAAGCTAGGTATTATTTCCTAGCATTATTAGGAGACTCCTAAACTATAACTAATGGAAGATGCCAAACAAATTTGAATAAAATGATATTGTAAGGCCGCTTGACACGCATTTGACATGGAAGATGCTTGATATACTAATTAGATTCTTTTATTTTATTGGACTATTGTATTTTTAAAACCACAAAATTCATAGCAAGAGCTCATTAATAATATTACAAATTATCAATAGAGATACCACTTACTTAAGTAGATAACACCATACTACTAACATTTTAGATATACGATAGATCTAACAAATTATTTAAAAAAGAGAAGATCTAATATTCATCGTAGATCTAGCATCTTATGATGGACAAAATAAGTAATACGATTTTACCTGCTTATTTACACCTTTACTTTTTCATATATATATTGTAGGATCTAGAATGACACCAAGAGGGGGGTGGGTGAATTGGTATTTTAAAACTTTTGTTCTTCTTAACTTAATCTAGATGTGTTGTGTTCAACGGAAGCAAACATATATGAATATAAACACAAATAGAAAAGGAAGAGTAAAGAGAAGAACAAACACAAGAACAAACGCAAGGTTTGTTATCGAGGTTCGGCCGAACTCTTTGGCCTACGTCCCCGCTCCGATCTTCTCCCACGAGATCTTCAGAGTTCACTCTCTCCTTCTTCAAAGGGCGAAGGCTCCCTTACAACTCTCCTTTCTTTGTAC
>LTAE01003922.1:16176-34763 GCA_001647135.1 Pontederia paniculata | reverse complement strand
TAAGTAGTTATAATATTTGTTAAAATAAATATTGACTAATATACCCTTAAAGTTATATGATAATAATATTAAAAGATATGGATAAAAAAATAATATAATTGGTTAAAATTAATAAGTCAACAACTTTAAAAATAAGCGGGGGGGACCCTGCTTATTTTTTTTCAACTTATAAGTAATTATCTAACAACTTATAAGTAAATATTTTTAGTTACCAAACATGGAGATATTCTAAAAATTACTTATAAGTAGTTTTAACCTACTTATAAGCTTAGCCAAACAGGCCCTTAGACTTTGGAAGTTAGACATAAGATTCTAATATAATTTATTATTATTTCAAATATTTCATTACAGATTTTAAAAAATGAAATAATTCACAGCTCTATTTCTTATTATCATAAACATTATTTTATATCTTCTTTATTTTAAATTTATGATTTTTATTATTTTTATAAGATAAACTAATATTATTAAAAATAATAAATAAATTAGTTATTATGCATAACACAAAAAAATATCTGTAAATTATGTTTATTTTTATCATTTTATAATTATCAATTTCTTCATTCATAATATTATCATTTTTTATTAAATTTATCAATCAAATCGTTATACTATTCATTAATATTTTATTATTATATATTATATTAGTTAATCGATTATCCACTAATCAAATTATTAATTTTTTCAGGAGTATCATTCATTGGTATCACATACATAATTACATCTTTTATCATATAGCATGCTTTCATCATGTTGCATATTTTTTTGCCATGAGATATACATATTGGCGAACATATTGCAATCTTTCTGAATTTAGAGAGTAGATATTAAAATCAATACTTCGTATATGTGAAAATATCTCAAAAATTATTTATTCCCTTACCAAATTAATTGTTGCATTACTTATTTGTTTGTTCATTTTCATATAAATTTCATATATGCGATTGACTTGGAATTAGTTATGAAATCACATGACTGATCTCCGAGATGAAAAACGCGGACTTGCCTGTTCCTTGTATGCTCACAAAAATGTCGGATTCATTTTTACCGAAAAAATTCGGATTCATGCTATTTGAATATAAAAATAGAAATCGATAGAAAACATTTTTGTGAAATAAGAATCTTTTATTTTTTGAAAAAAATATAAAATTTTAGGTTATCCACATTTTTCATTTTTTTTGTTCGGATTTTTTTTTTTATTTTTTTTCTTATTATGACTGATAAATCTCGATTAATAACACGTGAAACGGCCTTATACTAGCTAGCAGGGACTTGGATTTCATCGCTCATTTTTCTTTTCATATAGATTTATCAGAGTTTGTTAGGATTACCAATGTCATGGAATAAATAAATTGTTTATTTTCTATAATAATTTTTGTACAACGGACAAAAAGAGCATTTAGTATTCCATTTTTTAGGAAAATCATTTTTTTATAGTTATTGAACAAATCTCTTTTTTAACAAACATATTTGTAAGATGAAAAAGATATCTGCAAATCGGTCTACAAATAGTTGTTTTTTCGTTTTTTAAAAAAATGCAAGTGGTAAACTGAAGAAATGGAAGAGACTTAGAAATCAGCAAAGTTATACCAGCAACGATCCTTTCTGAATTTCGGCCCAATTGCGCTTCAAACTTAGCCTAATTCTCACAACAATAAACGACGACGACGACGACGACGACAACAAAAGACTACACTAATTCATTATATACTAAATCAGCTTATGAGTTTAAATAAGTTTAATTATATTTCATGATAGGCAAGCTAATCCTATTATAACAAATATCGGACTGTAGATGTCGTGTATGAATGCGTGTGAAATATACCTCCATTTGCCTTTTTCCAAAAGAGGAAAATAAACGAAGTTGTTATAATTCAATTTTAATTCAATGATCTTGTAACAATGCATGTTACGGAGTCAAATGGTAACTTCTTTGGTCATGTATAGTTGATTAAACTTATGGATATGGTAATCATGCTCCCTTATCATATTATGAGTTAAATAATTAATTTGATTGTAGTATTGCCTGAATACCGAGTGATGTTATAAATAATTGTACGTCAATGAAGTATACGCATATTTTATTTATCTCGAATTTGTTATCTATGGTTACTCTCCTCTATTCTTAAAATTTAGCATTAGGTTATTTTCCTATGGATTCATAATATATGCGATGAATCAACCAATTTTATTATAACGTAGTCTCTTTAGTTTTTGGTGAGAAAGGATGAGCCATTTTTTATGCTCCGATGTTTAGTTTATTGAGTTAATTTTTAATACTCGAGATCTAATGAAAAATGTAAAAGAAAGAAATCAATAATATTTAACCCACTGGCAGGTGATTTTATTGGATGGGCTCAACCCTTCGGCCCATCAAGGCCTGTCCAGAACTCTTTCACATTTAAAAGTGATAAATTTAATTTAATTACTTTGTATTCTCGAGAAAGAGAAAATAAATGGAACGAAGTAGTTGTATTATAATACCCAAATTACCCTTCAGCATTCCGACGTAGCAGTCGCTCCCGCGTCTTCTAAACCCTTCGCCATGACACAAGAACTGGAAACTTCCCACTGATTCCCACGCCCTGATCGCATCGCCGACGATGAGGTCCGGCGCCACTCGTCTCGACACGGCCGGAGCTTCCCGCGCTCGAAGATTTTCCAGAAATCCTCACTCCCCGCTGTGAGTTTGGTCCCGAGTCAATTTGTTTATGCGATCTTATTCTGTTGATTTCTGTGTTTCCTTCGCACAATTCTAAAATTTTGGGTAATTTGTGCTGGATTCTATCAGTTGGACGAGCGGTCATCCCGCTTGTTCGCCTCGGGGATTTGCATCTCTTCTCGGAGTTTGCTTGATGGGAAAACGGAAACAGGTTCCCTCTCGATTTGATTGAACTCCTTTTTGCGTTTCTAGGATTGGTCATTATGTAAATTAAGCTACGTTCCGTCTGTAGTTGTCAAAGTTCCATTTTTTTCAACCCAAAAGGAAGTTCCAATATTGTTTACTTTTGAAAAGATGTTTATTGTTTTTGTTTTCTGGTGATGCTATGGGTATCAATCTTGCAGTGAAACTTAGTGTAGTCTTGCATATGAGCTTTTGTCAGAGCCAGTTCTTCCATTGTATGACATGATCGAATTTAGAATGCTAGAATTTTCTTTTTTCTTGTTAGCTAAATGATGGCGAACTCCAGTTTTTTACTTGGCTTTTGTATTTTCCTAACATTTAGGAATGTTAAAAATATAAATATGAAGATATTATTGGCTTGGGTTTGACCGACTTGTTGAGTGCATCATTCGCTTCTGATCTCAATGAGGTTCGGCCGACTTCCCAAAGACTCGACCGACTTTAAGCATTCCTTCAACCGACCTTCTTGGATTCGACCGACATGTTGAGTGCATCAACCGACGTTCGCTTCTGATCTCAATGAGGTTCAACCGACTTCCCATTTAGCTTCAACCGACCTGATGTGGCTTCAACCGACTTTGTGAAGAAGTTCATCCGACTTATGATACTCAATTAGGAAACTCATCCGGACCTTCCTTTTCATGTTGTTGAGTGTATCATTTGTCTTTTCCAATGCTCAAATAATTTATTGGTAATTTCCATTAGTTTGTTATCATCAAAATCATAGGTTTATCTTGTGAGTCAACAAGTTGGACTCCACAATTTGTGGCTCCACTCTAGGATCAATGCTTAGATGAATTCCTCATCTTCGTAGCAATTAAAGGGACACACTCATGACCATTTGCGACAAGACGCATGGTTATGGTCAGCTGGAAAATTTTCGATGCGAGATATGCACAAGGACAATCCTGGAAGATGAAGATTTTCCAGTGGGCTCCAATCTGATCTGACAATTGCAGATCCCACTTAGATTCAGATTTTTTGGCATGGCTCAAGAGGCGAGGGAGATTTCCAATAGGGCAACACATGAGTAGATGGATACATGGTGCTAAAAGCTCTTGTGTCATGTGATGCCCAGTGGAAGACATAAATCACTTATTCTTTACATGTACAGTGGCAACATCAGTGTGGCGTGCAGCTGATCTAATATGGATCAATGCAAACTCGGCAGAAGACTTCTGGAGGAACTTTAGATTTGGAGGCGGGGTTTTATTTTTTTTTAAAGGAAACTGTTTATCTATTAGCAAAAGAAGCCGAATCGGCCATCAAAACGTCTCGAAGGTCCCGAGGGGGATTCTCCGACCAAAATACATCTTGCTCTATGGATCTTCCTAAATTAGCTAATAGGTTTGCGGCTTTGTTAGCCTCTCTGAGTACATGTGAGATTTTGAATGACTCAAAAAAAAGTTGTGTAATGCCAGATGTCCTGTACAACAGTTTTAATCCTCCATGGGCATGGCGTTTCCTTCTTAATGATCTGAACCAAGTTTTGTGCGTCCGACTCCATCCATATCTTGCTAACACCTAAGTTCTTGGCTTGAATGATACCATGGCGCAATTCCGACGCTTCCGTTTCCAGAACTGAGCTAGCCCTGCATCTTAGGGCCCCTGCAAGCAATAGCACACCATTAGTCGATCTAATAAGGAAGCCTGCTCCTCCCCCGTCCTCTGAATCCTGAATTAGTTTTAACCCAGAGTGGAGGGGGAGGCTCCCACCGGACCGAAGATCGGTCTTGGGGGCAGTGTGCCTCAGTCATGTGGCATCTCTCACGTTCATTAAACTCTGGCAGTGCCTTTTCCCAAACCAAGGAAGTGGTTGCTTGCTTTGATATGAAGTTTGCCTCATTTCTCCTGGCCCAGATTCCCCATAAACAATATGCAAAGATAGAAAGCAATTTAGAACGAGAGACATTATAAAGGCTGGAACCTTCGTGTGTCTAGTGACCTTCATTCCATGAGTGCATATACTCAAAATTATAGTGAAGTTTTTGCTGAAATAAAGACCATAGTTGTATACTAGTTGGGCATTGAAAGAACAAATGTTGGTTGGTTTCAACTTCCAACCCGCACAATGAGCAATTGGGGTTTATTGAAGGGTCAAAAAGCAGCACACGATCTTTAGTAGGCAGTCTCAAATGAGCTAGTTTCCATAAGAAGATTTGAATTTTATGGGGAATCTGAATGTTCCATATGGTATTCCAAGCAAGCCTTCCTACATTCCTTGGTGGTTGCAGCTGACAGGTTATGAACTTATAGACAGATTTGGCAGTTGTTTGCCTTGGGTATCCGGAGCCCACAACCACATATCCTCATCAGCAACAGCAGGCAAATGAATATTAATAATAGTCGAAACCAACAAGGGACCAAAGGATTCAGATAATATTGCATAATTCCAATTCTGGTTTTCAATCAAGTCACTAACAGATAAATTCATTAGTTGCATGTTAACATTTACAAATGTGGGCATAAATTGTAATGGTATGTTGAAGATCCAGGGATCTTGCATGATATTGGTCGTGGTACCACTACAGATTTGTTTTCTGAGCCCTAGTTTAATGTGCTGACAGGTGTGAATTATAGATCTCCAAGCCCATGCTATATTACTATTTGTACAAGGTATCCAAGGATGTGGTGCACAATATTTGTTGGTCACCAAGAGGCGGGGTTACAACACCCGAGTTTATGTATCAAGACAAAGATGTTTCCATTGGCTGATTTGGGTCCAGCTTAATGGTTTTCCTTTTAAAGGGGAGAGATGAAAATGTAATTGCTTTTGCGAGACAAACGACAAGCGAATGAGAGACGGGGTGAGACATTTTTTTTCTAAAGTCGAGCATGTAATCTTCGAATTTCTTGATAATAAAGTGGATGAAAAATGTTAAATATTGTGTAAGGCGCTCTCCAAAAAAAGAAGGTTGTCAGGTAGTCACCCAAATTCTTTAATATCTACCCAAGTAAAAGACAGTACAAAGTAATGTGTGATTCCATTTATTCTACTCATGCGAGGGATTCAGAGTTATTGTTTGAGAGTCAATGTTCATATATCCTGCAATGTTAAAAAGGAACAGGAATATATTATGTAATTCAGAATTTTGTATTCTGGAAATGCATCCAGAACAATTTTCTAGATTTTATAATACTAAAACTTTTGCCAACAATAATTGATGATGATATCAATTATACTCGTGGACTTTTGCCATTAAGTTAGCTGCTTGTGATGCCTAAATGCTGGCTTGAGATGTTAACTTGCACCTTGTTTGATAAAACTGAGGTTACACGTCTTGCATTACATTTATGCATGTTTCACAGAAAAAAAATGTGGTAATATTCTAGCAGCTTGAAGTATTGTCTTTTCACATTTTGCGTAAAAGCTGATATTAAGTTCAAGACATCCTCTGTGAAACATTTGACAAATTTATATTATGTGATACTCTGTTTGTTCCCTTATGTTAAAAAAGTATGCAGTTCCTGATGACTGATTTTTTTTCTCTGTTTCTAGAACCTCTGCAAATCATGCAAAGGGAAGAAAGTTGTGCGAAGCACAAAGACTGTCAAAGTGGATGTGATGCCTGGTGGGGTTCTGAACATCTTGATGCTAATTTTTTACTGCTTAGTGCCGTTTCAGTGTTTTATTTCATGCATGCTTATCTGTTCTGCATGCTAAAACAATGCAGCCCCATAAATTGCTTCAATAGCCGATATTTCATGAGTAGATCTAGTTATTTTCAGTACATGTAGTTATATGTTGTTATATACACACACCAGCCATGAATATCATGTATAAAGAGCTTAAAGCAAGTGTGTGATTTATGCAGACTAGTTACATGCTTCACTAGCAGACATTTCATTAGTTGATCTAATTATTTTCAGTATATGTAGTTATATGCTGTTATATACAAACACCAGCCATGAATATCATGTATGAGGAGCTTAAAGCAAAGTGTGTGATTTATGCAGACTAGTTACATGCTTCGCTAGCAGACATTTCATGAGTTGATCTAATTCTTTTTCAGTATATGTAGTTATATGCTGTTATATACGCAAAGCAGCCATGAATATCATGTACAAGGAGCTTAAAGCCAAGTGTGCGATTTATGCAGACTAGTTATGTTTTTCATTTTCTAGGACAGTTTTAGATTTGAATAATGTTGATCATATTTGATATCTTCTAAAGTCATGTAGCTAATGAGGTGAATGTTGTTAGATGGTAACAGCTGGTTACAGCCTAATCACCTGTGCATCTTGAATATCAACTCTCTTTACACATACTTTGCAATATAAAACCATCTCTGCTGTTTTCTAGATACTTGTGAGTAGCACAACTGAATACATATTTCCATCCTATGAATCAGGAGTAGATGACAACGAAACCATATGGATTTACAGAAGTGATGGAGCAAACCAAGAACACAATCAACCAACATAGTGATCTTTATGTAGTATCAAGGTAAGTAATGTGTTCACATTAAAAGATTGAAATAATCTGGAAATGAATGCTTAAAACTACTATGCTTTTTTAGGTTTGAGAGGATGAAGGCTAATATCCATGTAGATGATGTTCTGAGTGTCAGTCAGGTACTGATGATGTACTTTTTTTGAAGGTATAAAATTTCTCTGTCAGGTTGGATATACAAGAATAGAAACGAGGGGCAACTCTTACTATGGCGGGCAATTTGTTCACTTCAATCTTTTCATACAAGTGCAGGTTTCTTGTTTCTCCCTAGTTTTTTTGTGCATTTACATCATCGTCCTTTCCATGCATTTACATGATCAGTGAATTTAGATTCACATCTCTCTGTATATTCCTATCGGCACGAATTTGACTCAGAGACAGCCCATGATTATTGAAGAGTTGCCAAAGAGGAACAAGAAGAGGAAAAGATGAAAAAGCTGCGGGAGCATCAGGATAGAAAATACTGTAGTATTTGTTGTTGCTTCAAGATAAATGTAAATGAATTGAAATTTTGTTGGTGAATCAGATCCTTGTTCTGATTTCTTCTATCAGAGATAACATCGAACCGCAAATCATATATTCCTGTAATAACCTGGATTCTGTAGGAAAAGAAATTATATTTCAGTGATCAAGAGTGGCCACCGAATTTGGCGCCATAAAGAATTTTGTTCAGAGATTCAAGGACTTGGAGTGCTGCTTTATATATTTGTTGACATGATTGGTAAATAAACGACGAAAAAATTAACCAAGGTGAGGCGTTCTCAGCTTCTTTATCAGAACTGGTTTTATCTTTCCTTGGAAACTTTGTTTCAACTGTCAGTGGCGAGCAAAGTTTTTCCTTTCAATTCCAATATGAGACTGGTATTTGCTGGTAATCAGTGATCAAATGATCATTCAGTCTGGGACATCTTTCAGCATTTGTATTTTTGAGATACTTTTTCTTCGGTATTGCAAGGTGAAAATTTAGAAAGTGACTAGTTCGAATAAGATAAGCCTTACGAAATGATGCCTGTGAACTTTGGTTCGAGAATAGAAAAAGGTGATGCGTATAAATTTTACTACATTTTACTTGGTATATTTGATTTATTTTTATTAATTTTTGCACATCATGTGTCATTTTATTATATTATTTATATTTATTTATTTATTTATATTTAGAAAATTATTTAGTCTTTTGATGTTTGTTGTATAATAAGCACAGGGACGAAGAAACGAAGTCAACAAAAAAAAATCACTCAATTCAAAATTAAAATAAAGTTAGAATTGCAATTTAATATGTTGATTTGGACTGTCAAGTTCGATCTTGATCGTGCCGGATCATTTTCACAGTCGTGGAATATGAAAAATGCAATGTTTACTTGGATCATAGCCTGTAACATCATTATCGAGGCAACAAAGTTGAATATTTGCATATCCGACCATGGCATGATTATTGATTTTTGAAGCTTTAGTCGTGATCGTGAAATTGCTTTCGTGAAATGAGGATAATATCGTTGAAGCTTCGGTCACGACCTTGAAACTACTTTCATAGATCAATTATCATAGTCTCAATCACGGTCGTGAAATTTTTATCACGGGTCATGACAATATGACATTTGAAGACGTAATTGCGATCACGTCGAAAAAACTGAAATTGCAGAAATTGAAGTCAAATATTTTTTCAATCATCCTTATCAAGTTGTAAAGCCCACTTTGAGATAAAGACAATTTTTTTAATTTTATTTAAAACAAGAGTTTAGTATAGAATTAAATTATGTAAATTCTGAATAATCCTCAACTTTATAAATAGAATATTTGGGATCATTATTTGAAGTTGGAGAAAATTTTTAACTTTTTTATGATAAAGATCAAGTTTACGATTGAAAAGTTGTATTGTTGATTCTCCTTTGAAGAGTTAGATTGTTATTGTCCTATTTTTCATTGTTATTTTTTTTATTTTATGAAGTAATCTTGTATTAGGAAATTTTATAGAACCCTATATTAAATTGAATATTTCTTAATGAATAGTTTCTTGAGAGCATAATTGTTCTTTTAATTATTTCTTTTCTAAGTTGCAATAATTTAAGTTGATTGTTTTATATAATCAATTTTTATTCTTCTAGTGCACAAGGAAATTGATTTTTAAATTTAAGTCAAAATAATTCAGTCATAATCTAGATTATCATAATTTTATTGATTGAATTTGTGTAAGCGGTCAATAATTTAGAAGCTGCAACACTAATGTATCTTAAGTTTAGATTGACTTATGTTGGATTCATTTGAATATTTTGATAAATATAAAATTAAGACAGATGTTTGCGCTTGTTTAGAAAATCATAATTTAGGCAATTCTTAAATCATTATTAGATTCTACTTGTGCATATCTCTGATTTAATTTACTATAGTGGTGAAATAAAATATCATAATATTTTCAAAATTATTTGTCTTATTTCGTTTCTACTTTATTCAGCTCAATTCTATCTTATTTAATCTTATCATTTTTTATTTCCAATAAAATTAAATTTTGTCACAACTTGAACTTTTTTTTATCAATTTTGAAATTAGATAGTTTTATTTTTAAACTCTATCACTTGATACAATTAATGCAATTGCTAATAATTTGTTTTGTACTTGATCAAATGGACTTCTTTTATTACTTTTCTTGGGATTCTAATATAAATGGAAACTACATTAAAACTGTTCATTTTCTTAGGGTGCCCTTATTGCCACTCCTAAATTCTTAATGTCACTCCTCTTTTACCAACTTTACCCTTAAACATTCTATTATTGACATCATATGAAACATCTCATCTTTATTTTTATTATTTAAGAGTTACACAATTTCTCAAAAAATCTTCATTATATTTTTTTCTATTCTTTTATAATTGTTTCTTATTACAATAATTTATTTTTTTATGATAAATATTTTATTTGTGAATTTTTTATTATTACAATACTTTATTCTTTTCTCTTGTTATAATGACTTTAAACTTTTATGTTTTTCATATTTTTAAAGATATAGTATTTAATAAAGTTTAATGAAAATTAAAATTTTCACGACATACATTTATCATTTTAAATAAAAGTACTACAACTTATTATATATACATATATAGTTTTTTGTGGTAAATACGAAGATATAAGTATATAACAATAATTTTTAGTGTAAAAAAATCAACTTAGTATTATTATTCTATTAAGTCATTTTAAAATAAAAGAATACCTAACAAATATTTTATATACAAAATAGAATTTCAAATAAAATATATTTTAATTTATCCGAATAAATATAAAATAATAAAAAATAAATTATTATAATAAGAGAAAAATAAGATTGTAGAGATTTTGAAATGTGCAACTTTTGTTGAATAAAAAAGTTTATTATGTAATGTCATTAATATAAAGTTGAAGGGTAAAATAGATTAAAGAGGAGTGACATTAAGATGTTTGGAGTGGCAATAAGAACACCCTTTTCTTATCCTAAGTACAAATTATGATCATGAGATGGTATTTCTTTTTCGATCTCTCATAGCCTTAGCTGTTCATTTTCTTTATTACATTGAGAGTTTAAAAGTGTGCATGGATTGAGAGGTTGAATATTAGATGACACAAGTACATGCTCATATCCGAATAGCATCAGAATATAAACTTTAAGATCATAAAAGTCCAAATGGATTACGTTTTGGATAAAGACGACCTTTTAATTTTTCTAAATTTGATCTTTCATGAGATTCAATTCAGGATTTTGTTGATTGACAGACAAATTTTCTTGTTTGTCAGTATTAATTCTGATATTCATAATAGTTCAGTTCGAGAAACAAATGGGAAAGTTTTAAGGGCTCTTCCAGAAGATTAAGTAATTTTGATAATCTTGGTAAATTATTGACAATCTGAATTTAAAATTTCTTAAACCCATCATATTACTTTATTTATTTATTTATTTATTTTAATTTATAAATTGTCTTTCAAGTGACAATCCAAATTATCCATGAGGATGATATCTTTCCAAATTATCACTTAAAATGATAATCTTATTTATATTTAATTTTCATATGCATCCTTCTAAAACTTTTATAAATAAAACATAACATAATAAAAATATCATATATAATAACAACTAAATAATAATAATAAACATTATTTAAATAATATTTATAATATATTACTATTATAGAATTATGTATAAAAATATATCACAAATTAGTTATACATACTATTTTTTTAATTATTTTCAATATTAATAATAAATATTATTTTATCATTATTTTATTTCGAAGGGTATCAATTACTTAATACATTAATTTGTAAATTTATGATTTCAATTTATAAATTTTAGTTTAATAATAAAAAACTTTTAACTTAATTACATTTATACAGAATATTTTGATAAAACAATCGTATCTACTTGGCAATTATTTTTACAAATAAATATAATAATTTGAATTACTAATTGGATTATTAATATAAAGTAAATAAGATAATATATATTATTAGTAATTTAATAAATGATAATGTTTCTGTTTTCGGTTCCTTCGCTACACACCACGGCACTATCAATACGATGAGTGAACCAAGCGGAGGACTCTCTCTCTCATATCCATTTACGCGTTTCAGCGGCCCCAGCACCTCACCAAGTTGCGCAGTGATGTGGAGTGGAAGTGTTCATAAAGATGAATCATATGCAAGAAGAGGGGATCAATTGGCTTCTTATTTGTCGGTGGTCAGCGCAATAAGCTACGCACTGTCATGTATCTTTCTTTTCTTTTTATCTGATAATAATAAGAGGCGCGAGCCTATTCACGTACCTTGTCCAAGTGAAAATGTTTGCATTGATTCAAAGATTTTTTATGCTATTCGGAAAAAAAACATTAATATATATCTTAATATAGGAACATAATGAGTTTTATAAGAAAAACCGATACTATTTGAAACAAAATAAAACTACCCTGATTCACAGTACGTATTACCCTCGTGCCAACAACAATTAATCAGCAATTTTGAATAAAAAAAATCAGCACCAAGAACAAACAGAAGAATTTCATCAAATGCACCTTGGAACAAATATCGATGGGGTTGACGCACTCTACAATGTTAATTTGGTGAGATAATAAGCCAAAATTAGACATCTGGAATCCGGGAAGGACAAAGAGGAGCTGAAGAGCTGCTACAATAAAATTAGACTCGGGCAATTAACAGAAAAATGAATGGAGGATCGGATGTTCTAACCATTAGTTACTTATTCCAGAAGGATGCAACATTACATACCGTCTTACCAGTATTAAAATTCACACATTATCAGCATTAGAATTCATCACAAATGCAACACATTATTCCAAGACTAGCAAACCTTGTGCAGGAATAAGTCCCATGCTATACAGATTTTGAATAGAATTAATAGGGGACAATGATTGTTTCTATCAGTTCCTGAAGTGGCGCAAGCTCCTTTTTGTCAATCAAACCGAATTCCTGCACCAAGTTGCATGTACATATCAGCCACAAGAATGTGTTATACCAAAATGGACACTTGTATGCCTGGACTCAAACTACATTCAGCCTAAGCACTTGATATCATCCTCATTCAATCTTAAAACACTAAAATTATTCTGATCTAGTGTCTTCACACACAGTCAGATGTGAAGAATCCCATCAAAGATTTTGACAATAGAGTAAACCAGAAAGCTTACTGAAAGACAGACAGCATATAAAATATTTATCCATTTTATACAGTCACTCCAGCTACTTTGAAATTTTTTTTGCAAGGTATGTCAATTCCTTCAATACAAAGCTCAATATTTAACTCATTATATCAGTAACATTGTCTAATTGCCAAATCAAGTAGAAATCTATTTCATAATTCGTTTGACATGATTTCACATTCTCATTTGATAAGATGGCTCCGCTAACATTTGGAGAGATTTAGATAAATAGCCAAAACCGAAGAGCATTTCGTAAAATCTTCCTATTATCAGATAAAAGTATATTTTAAGAATAAAAAGTTGAAGCACATAATGGAAACGTTGGGGCTTCATGAGCATAAACATTTGATAATTCAATGTGTGCTACTGTGCTATAATTCATAACTGAGTATTCAAATCCATATCTTTGCCACCAGATTAAAACATGACAAATATCAATATCATTTCCCTTTGATTTCATCGTGACAGAAAAGTCACTCAAGCTTCGAAAGACTATCAAAAGAAAGATGGGAAAGCAAGTATAAGAGTATAAAGATCTTACATAGGTAAACAGAATGAAATGTTTGAAACAGGTGTTAAGATGTGCTTCTTCCTTGAGACTGACAATCTTCTGGAAATGGGTGTGATAAATGTGGGCATAAACCCGGAATAAGCGTTTGAATATTGTCTTTACAACTTCTTTGAAGTTGGCAGGAAAGGGTGTGCCTACAGAGGAGATTGATCAACCAGAAAATTAGGCCTTGAAAACCTAGTGTGGAATATGTTCATATAGTGAAAATACCAAGTTTCTGGGGAAATATAGCCTCATCATCCAGCTGACGTTCAATCCAATCCATCAGATACTCGACATATTTTGGTGCAGACACTTCAATAGGCTTTTTTATTTGCACACCATCAGCCCATCTGTACTCATATCTGCATGTTTGAACTCCAAATAAATAAATTGTTTCCAGAACAAGAGAACCTTATTTGCCAACAAATTAATAATCAATAATCATGTAATCCCCACATATACTACAACCATTTGACTGACCTGAAAGGTTATACTAACATAGTGCATAGTTAAATTTATTCGTGAAATTTCAGAAGGCGACAAAAGGGGTCTTCGCCCAGATGAAAAAAAACATCTTCTGTCACTAAGGCATGCACTTGAGATAGCTTCTTGGGTGCTTAAATCCGACAAAACGTATGTGACACCACTAAAGTTAATAGCATTACGATTCATAATAAATGAAACCGAAAATTATAGACTGTTCTCAATTGGTATGTATGCATGTATGCAGTGTACATTGAATCAACAAATATGGTTATGCAATTTATTGAGTGGACTAATAATATATCAATTTGCAGACCAAACAACATTAACATTCTAAATACATTGAATACTTAGATAAGCTTGGCTATATGCGCAACTTAGAAATACAACTCATTTCGGACTATTGGCATTATACATCATGCTTGACAAACTTCTAGTAGCAAATATGTCATGCAAATGTTCTTGTGCTAAAAAAGTGAGCACATGTATCTGTGATCAGAATCAGTGAATTCTTTTCTATTATAAGAAAATTGCCAGCACATGTATCTGTGATCAGAATCAGTGAGTTCTTTTTTATTACAAGAGAATTGCCGAAAGTAAACATAGTTGAGATTCTACACACTGAGCACAAAAACAGTATGGCCTATTGGCTATGAGCTTACCAGATGAATCAACATTATGAAACTAAAGCATCGTGCCATTAACACAAAGGACCAAGAACAACACATAATGAAGTAATTTGCATGAGAAGTACTTTCCCCAAACTGACTGACATCAGTATCATTCAAAATACAGCAAGTCATTAACATCAAAATTGCCTTATGAGAAACTCAACCAAGAACTGAACATGTCAAAATTATTTGTGCTGTCACATACTTTGGACCTGCAGTCATTGTGGGACAGTTCTCAGGAGTGCAGAACTCTGTTAGGGTGCCATACAGAAGGTTCACCTGGTTGAAAAAATCCACAGCTGAAAAGTAGAAATTTCACAAAAATTTAGCATCACGACAAGTATTAAAGCTTAAGAAAATCTTTATACATGAAGGTTCTTAGTGGATGCCAAGAAGAACCTAATCAATTCAAACACATATGGTTTACGAAATTACTATTGACTGCAAGCCATTCATTTATATCCTCCCCAGGTGGTAACCTCACTGCTTCACGCAGGTTTCCACTGCCGAGGGTTGCATCAATATGTTGCCGCAGCTGGGCACCCTGCAGATGGGAAATATATTTTTTTGCAAAAATTGGACTCCAACATGATGATATTATTATAGCTGATAACCTAAAGTAACTGATTATGCATTAAGATATTTGTAAAACAATACTGATAGTTATAAACAACTACTGTAATTCTTACCTTACTACCTGATGGGGCACTCTTTTTTGGTCGAAAAGTCCTCTGATTCCTGAAAAAAAGATCAATAATTCGATATAGAACATCCTTTAGAACCAATGATTTTTTTCTCACAGATTATGTATTCCATAACACCTAACTAATGAGAAAAGTAACACAAAAAGCTTCAACTATTGACATCTTTCTGTCCACACCAAATATTCCCACTAAAAGACGAGCAAATTATTATAAACGCGGAACAAATAGAACTAATTCATCCCTGATCCAAATCAAATCAAGAGCAATCTCACTGTTCTCAGGCACCAAATTAAGCAAACAATTCACAAGCGCGAGGGATCACCGCAGTCTCTTTCCACATATTTCCACCCGTGTTCAACCTGGTGATGATTGTTTCACCAGGAAACCCTATAATTTGCCTAAGAAACTGCATAATTTAAGCTAATGAATCGATCCAATGCACGCAACTGTGACCAAGAAAAGAGGGAAAAAAATCGACGCGAAAAGGCAATTAAACACACGAAAATAAGCATCGATCAAGCGAACAGAACATTTGCATCCTACAAAGGGATCAGATCGAAGACTCACCTTCCGAGGCCGAAGAGGCTCATCGCTGATGCGGTCGGGTCGCCGGAGACGGCGAGCTCGGCTTCTCTCCTTCCGATCGGGTTCTACGGCCTTCGATTCGCGGCGGACGCGGCGGAGAATAATAATAAAAGGAGGTCGAAGTCGTAACTATAAAAGGGGGAGCGAAATAATGGATTCGGCTGCCCGAAGAGTCCGCATATGGAGCATCGTGAGGTGCTAAATCGAACCGTCCACTGGGATCAAATCGTAAAATGGACGGCGGTTAAAGGGCCTCGACGTCGTAAGCTGCGGACACTTGTCCGGAAACTTTATGCGGGCAGCTTTTGCGCGCAGAGTGCCAACTCTTTTATTCTTTTTATTTGGGTAAATGCAGAGCGCCAACTTTATTAGCTGTATGTAGAATTCTGCTAAAAAAAATACTTTTTGTTCGGTCAGGCGACCATTTTATTATTTTTGATTTTTTTATAATAAAAGTGTTCGTCTGATCTGAATAAAAAAAATCATTTTTTGTGAGGTTTTCTTTTTTATATAGAAAAAGTTAGATCATATCTCGTATTATTTTTATGTGTTAAGAATAAAAACCATTTCCTTGATCATTCTTACCTTTTGTTATAATAAATATGTTATTTCTGAATAAAATATATATGTGAATTAAAAGAGCTAATGGTACAAAAATGATAAGACTATTTCTTTACTATCTTAGATATGTATATTTATCTATGCGGGACAAGTTTGCTCCATAGTTTACATTAAGTTTATTCGTTCATATGCCTTGGAGAATATAGACGACGAAAATGACATGGTTTTGGGGACCGTCTGTCAGGACATTATAATTTAGGTAATTAAGGTGGATCTAGTTAAGATGCCTTTTGTTATCAGTAATCCAATTGAGTGATCACGTCAAAGTTTCTATATAATAATAATAATAATAATAATAATAATAATAATAATAATAATAANGGATCTAGTTAAGATGCCTTTTGTTATCAGTAATCCAATTGAGTGATCACGTCAAAGTTTCTATATAATAATAATAATAATAATAATAATAATAATAATAATAATAATAATAATAATAATAACTATTTTTCAATAAAGTTTGATAACTATAATTGGTCAGCGAGCCGGAAGTTAGTAAAATCCGGGCTCCTACAAGGGCGGGCATGGCCGGACACCAATCTTCTAGTTCGAGTTGCGGGATGTTCAGTGGTTGGGTTGAATTCAATTTGAATCTAAATTTGAAAAATCCAATTCGACTCGTTCAAAATAAAATTATCGAATCATCCGACCAGATTTTTATATTTTTTTATATTTTATTTATTTTTATTTTATTTTTATTTTATTTTTTAGTATTTAATATAAATCGCTATATTCACTATTCATTTAAAGCATAAAGTAAGTTTATTTTTAAATATTTTTTATAATATATTTTAAATTAAATTTAACCTGTAAATTAAATTAAAATTAGCTTAAATTTAAAATAATATATAAAACTTGGATCGGGTTGAGTTCATTCGGGTTGAAATTTTTTAACTCATACCTGATCCGATAAAAAAAATGAATCGATCCAACTCAATTTGAGTCGGGTTATCTCACACCATTAAGATGCGTCGCCACACATAGTGGGCTGGACTCGCACAACCCTTCACTTGTAGTGGTGCTATTTCGATATTCGGACATGAGCGAAACGAATAAATACTAATCAAATTAACGACTTCAGAAATCAAATTCAAGGATATTAACTCTCGTCTCCCTCTCGCTATCGAACTATGCCAATCAAACATGATTATCTTTCTACCCTCATTGAAAACATTGATTTGGTTAGGAATTAGTAGTAACTTGGGCTGGCAATACGTCAGGTCGTTCGTGAGCGGCTCGTGACTTGGCCTATTTTGAGTCTTGTTCGGCTCGTCTTTCTAAATAAATAAGTCAGGCTCGAAATTAAGATTTGACCTTTTTATTTAAATTGGCTTAGGTCAACTTATATAATTAATATATATTATAAAATTTAATAAGTGTTTAGCATATGAACTAAAATTATGAATAATTTCGATTCAAAAAAATCAAATATAATACCGAAAGAGGTACAATAAGTTATTTTTATTTGAAATTATTATTAATTTTAGTTGTTAGATATGTACAATGCTAAAGTGCACAATATTTTCTTTCTAATATTATAAATATATTTTAAAATATAATTTAATATATATTTAATAATTAATAAATATGATTTAATAAGCTATTAAGCTAGGCCAGACTTCTTGAATTTAATAAATAAATCAGGTCAAACTTAATTTGTAAGTCTATTATAGACCTTTAGCCTAACTCGTTTATTAAACTTTTTAAATAGGTTTTTGTTGGAACATTAGGCTTTATGCCTTAAACCATTATGTTTTGATGATACAAACCTCGAGTAATTAGAACTATCCAAAATGGATTAATTTGGAAAATACATCTCTATGTGTTAAATTTCATGCTAATATTTGGTCATTCTACTTTATGTTTTGGATTGAGTTGTGTTTACTAATAAGTTATTTAAGTGATTAAAATATAGGTGGAATGAAGACTTGAAACTT
>LTAE01003922.1:0-12048 GCA_001647135.1 Pontederia paniculata | reverse complement strand
CGCCACGGCCGGATCCGGCCATGGCGCGCCAGATCTGGCCGCGCCACGGCCAGATCCGGCCACAACGCGGCCGGATCTACCGCGCGCCGCCGGGAGATCTTCACGTTGGCAGATCTCGTCGTCGTAGAGCACATGAGAGAAGAGGGAGGAGGGAGGTCGGCCGCCGGACGAGAGGAAGAAGAATGAGGAGGGAGAGGAAGAGGGAAAAATGAGAAGAGGGAGAAGGAAGAGAGAAAAATGAAAAGAGGCAAAAAAAATTAAAAAGAGGGGGAAAACTTAAGGAGGGAAAATTAAAAATAGGGGAGGGATAAAATTTTTACCCGTCAGAAATTTCTGACGGGTTTTTGTACCCGTCAGAAATTTTCTGACGGGTCTGTTAACCTGTCAGAAATTTCTGACGGGCCTCCTCACCTGTCAGAAATTTCTGATGGGTCTGTTAACCCGTCAGAAAATTTTTGACGGGCCTCCTCACCCGTCAGAAATTCTGACGAGTATTTTTGCCCGTCAGAATTTCTGTGGGGTATTTTTTCCCTCAGAAATATTGGCAGAAATTTCTGAGGGAATATATTCCGTCAGAATTTTCGGTAAGAAAATTCAAATTTTCTTGTATATATATATATTTGTTAAAATATTATATAAATATTCTTATCAAGTGGTCAATACTATTAGGAGATAATTTAGTCAGATTGAAACTTTAGTCTTATCTTATTTGAATTATGTTATTTCAATTAAGTTAAAATTTAATATCAATCGTTCATCTAATTATTTGATGGACATATCACATTAAAGCTAAACAGTTATAAATTGATCATCTCCCTATCAATAGGTACGTAATAAAACAAACTCATCTCAAATTTCTGTAATATTATGACGAGAAACTAATTTATGGATCTCGATGATTTTATCTTTCACATCAAGTATTTTATTTATTATGAAATTTATTTTATTCAAGATCTTAACATTATGTTTATGATTTAGATCGAGTATTATATTATTTAAAATTCTAAATCTTTTAAAAAAATTATATATGATATCAGAGCCAACTTTTTGAACATTTTTTCCAATCATGGTTATTAATGGGTATTAATTAATTTTTAGAATGTCGCATGATATGCATTTTTTTTATCCGTGTGCAAAAGGTTTCCATACAGCAATTTATGTATATATAATCATAAGCGTGCATGAAACGTGTCCTTACATGTTTTATGCGATGCAACAATAATTTTGCATGCATGGAGCAACTAAAGATATATGTTCTATTGATTTCTCTCTACTAATGCCAAGCATCATACTCGTATTATGATTATATATTAAGGAATCATTTGTAATGCTTATTTACTTATTTATGATGATGTATGGGTAGGTTATGATAAAAGAAAAGAAAAGAGTTTTTTTTACTCTAACCGCAAGTAGATTAATAATTATGTCTTTTTTTGCATGCTTATCGTTAGATTCGAACCATTTTATTTGGCTCGTTTTTAATTCATTTGGACTCATTATGTCCTATTTATGCTTATTTTTTTTTAATTGAGAATGGGATCGAACTCTATTATTATGAATTAGATTGGAGTCCATGAGTATAATAATAATTAACTTTAAGGTCAAATATCCAATCTTGCAATGTATTACACATGGACGAGTGCATGCATGAACTTTGACAAAAAGATATGCAGATGTTGTTCCTCTGAGGTTATGTACTATTTATTCTAGTTTGTTCTTGTAATATTTGTTTTATCAGAATGCATGCGAATAAAAGGTAAGCTTTATGAAAGAAAATTGAAAATTTCTAATGTGTAGATTTGAGTTCATTAAATTATGTTGACATTATTAAAACATTAGTTGGGCTGACCATGATTTTATGTTATAATAGTTTATTGTTCTACCAAAGTGGTCAAATTAGAATGATGATTATATCATGCACATAATTAAGATTTATTTATATACATTTAAAAAAAAAATAGTTTGTTGTTCCGCCAAAATGATCAAACTATAATAATAATGTCATGTGTATAATTAATTTGATTTAATTATATATATATATATTATATTTATGATAAAATATAGTTTATTGTTCCACCAAAGTGGCTAAAATAGAATGATGATGTATAATATGCATATAATTAAATTGTCTACATGTGTGAATTATGTTAAAAAAAATTGTAGTTCCACCAAAGTGGCCAAATTAAGTGATGATGTATATATGCATGCAATTATATAATTTGTAAATATGCTTAAAATTATGTAAAATTAAATGGTTTGTTGCTCCATCAGAATGGTCAAACTAGAATGATCATCAACATATATATATATATATATATATATATATTTGGTTGAAAATATTTAATCATCTCATTAGATTGTAGCATTTACTTAGTGATAGTATGTTATAGTATCTATCCAAAGGAGAGCTATAATATACTTCTATTATCTATGTTTGAATCTATTATGTATTTTATTTGATTTAAACGTTTAATTTATTCAGATGATTCATCTCTAATAATATTTAATAGATTAAACTTTTTTTTATGTGTGAACGAGTCAATTTTCATTAAAGTGTATTGGATGCTAATATAACGTCATTAAAGACATACCCACTACTCACAAATTCAAGTAGTGAATGATGAAAAGTTTTAATTTAAATCATGAATGTGTTCAAATAGATTAAACCTTATCTTTATACGAATGACTATTGCCAACAATGTTAAGACTCTAACTCCGCATAATAGAAAGCGCCAAGGAATATTTTAGCTTTGTAGAAGAAAATATTATTATTAAAATAAGTTACTTGCTAGTGCTCTAATGTTAGAATTCAAAAGTATAAAGTTTGCAAGGTCGTAGAGTTCAAAAAAAATTACATAATGAAGTTAACCAACAATGTAGAAATATTAAAAGTTAGGAATAAAAGATTATGTTCAATATAATTGGATATTGAACAATTTAAGCTATGACCAAAAGAAAAGCAAAAGAAAATGGATGAGCTATTTGGTTAGCCTATTAAGTCATTAGTTACCTAAATTTAATATCATTATGAATGATAAAATTTAAGATTTCAAATATAGTCGAGATTCATTACTCAATAATGGATAATAGAGTTCGGATTCTCTAGGCCCTTGGTCATGATGTTGGAATTATGTGTTTACTTATGACAACAAATTCTAGGATTTATTCCGAGGGAAAAGATTAGTAAAGACTGCATAATCTAATAAGTTTTTTTTATAATCTTGGATTGTGTTGAAAAATTCATTAAAGTAAGCATACCAAACACAATAAAAAAAAATCACAATATATACTCCATTAATTAAAATCATGCACATAAAGTATATGGACCTTATGATATTCTATTTTATGATGGAGAGTGTATTTTACTACCTTTAATAATGAATCTTCATACTAGGATTATATTTAAATAACAAGTCTCAATTAATTGATCTTCTTGAGACATAAGTGATTAAATATATGAGTAAAATCATAAGTTAGGGTGTAAATGGTGAATGCTATGAAAATATTTTGGATTAATGTCTTGATCCATTGATAAATGTGTCATATATACATAATATGCTATGTCAAGGACACCTTAACACATTATATGATCGAAAGATGCAATGATACATTAATAAGTTGAATTAGGGCTGTGATGAATAATTAAAATTATTATCCTTATATCATTCTGGATGTGCATGTATGTTGTGCACTTGGTTTGTAGGATTCTTAGCAAGACTAATGCAAATATTTCTTTTGAACTATGAAAAAAAAACTACCTTTAGACACCCGTATGTTTGGGGTTTGTCCTAAATAATGAACTTATTCCACATTAAAGGAATTGGATTCCTGAATGATTTTATTATCCTAATACTAGTATGAAAACATTGTGAAATTGGTGATTAAAAAATCATTAAGAGTGGTGAAATTAGTGGGAGAAACAAAGTAAGAAAATATGGATATTAATTATATGATGATAATATTTTCAAATATATAAATATTTATTTATCCATAATTATTCAAAATATTATTTTAGTTGTTGAAATAATAGTTTGACAATAATGAATAATATTTTAATGATGAAATGGTCCATAAGAAATTAATTCACAATCATTTTATATAAATGAACCATAAAAAATTGCATCAAGGAGATCTCAACGAGATAAATAAATTGTAATTTTGGATGATACATGGTTATTTGTTAGGATCAGATTTTGAATCAACAATTATCCAAATTCATTTTTACAACTTAGGAAATTGATGTCTTAAAAAATGAGTTAAATTTATAAAACAACTAAAAATTTATAGTCTCGTTTACTTGTTAATAAAATCATAATTGAGTTGTGCATAAATGAGTCTTCAAGATCAATGTACAACTCAAATGACAATGTTAAACGACATAAAGCTAATTTGTTACGAGTTGATGTACTTGAAAGGAAGACATTGATTATAAAATGACTTTTGCATTAAATTAAAAAAAGACCCCTTAAGGATCATTGTAGTTTTATTAACTCAGTTTGATTTAAAGTTACATGAACATGAAAATATTCTTAATAAAAATTTTAAGAAGAAAAGTTTATAAATTAATGTGTGAGTTTCTCGATTAAAAGAGTTCACACATAGTGTGTAATAAAATTAATGTATGACCATAGATAGAATTCCGAAATGATACATTAAGTTTACTAATACCATAAGATCTTTCGATTATGAGGAAAACATTATGAATGTGTATGTCTCGAAAGATCGGTGGGAGTATGAGTATACTTTATAAGTTTTTTTATTATAATGTTAATGTTTTGTTAATATATTAAAGATTGAATATCTTCCTTTATGAATCATGAATACAATAATCTTGAAGATAGTTATTAATGATTAATGTTAAATAGAATTATCATAATTTATAAAGGAGATAATCTTGGTCTTTATTATGTTTAAGAAATAATGTGATATGTAAAGAATTAAAGTTCTATCTTATACTTCTATTTTGATAATCTGTGTATGATGTTTTAAGAATTATATTTATGTGCTCGTGTATGAATAACCGATCAATTATGAAAGATCAAATATTTGGATTCAAATTTTATTGAATGACTTGACATATGAAATTTCATATAAAGTACTCACTACTATTATGTGATGGAGTAGTGTTGTGATAAAATATGTCGATTGAGTAGTCATTATTTATGAAAGAAACTTATGGCATTTATTAAAATCAAATTTATGCATTATGTCTGCGAAAATTTATTTCAAGATTGGTGATTGTCGACATCGTTAACTAATTGTTGAAAGTTAATTATTTCGTGATATTTCTTCTCCATGAATAATAAATAGTCTTAAAGTGTTAGTCACACAAATGCAGAGTATTTTTATTAATATGGACATTAAAAAATTAAGAGTGTCAATTTAAAGAATCAACGTTAAAATTAATGGTGATAGATCCCTTGACGAAGGAATTGTCATTAAATACATTTATGATGTATATTCAAGATTATGGATCTTGGATGCAATTATGGTTGATCTTTTGGGACTCGATTTTATCCAATCTTATCATGTATTGAAACAGAACTCTGAAATAACATGAATTTAGGCTAAAACATTATTAAAGTTGGTGATTTCAACTCCAAAACTTTTGGATCACCTAACATGACTTGGCCAATATTCAAACCTATAAATAACACCTTAAAGATTCAATTATTGCATGCAAGAAGCTTGGATTTCGATGAAACTAGCTAGGACTTCATGCAACAATCCTAGATTTCATATTGCAAGTCTAGAAAAGAGCCTAATGCATCAAGAACAAGAGAGATTTCTATGCAGCCTACGAAGGAGAGTTCATTGAGGTGTCTTAGTGACCAATTTTTTTATTTTTATTTCTCTCTCTCTATCTCTCTCTCAAATTTTGAAGGATAAATTCCATTTGTAATTTCTGATTTATTTTCCTGAGTGAATTTTATTGTAAGAAAAACATTTTGAGGAAGTATTGTAAAAGAAACTAAATGAACACTTGTTTTAATTAATTTTAGTTCTTTAAATTTTTTATTAGCATGAATGTTATTTTTAATATTTTTTATTGATTATTTGAGGTCTTGATCTATCTAGCATCATGGATAAGAATAGTAGAATATTGTTCTCTTGATATTTGAGATTAATTTGTGATTTTATTCGAAGCATTGCATATCATACTCAGTAATATCCTAGAGACAAATATCCAAATACTAGATTGGCATTTTTGAAGAGAAATGATCAATTGTGTAGGATATACAAATTAATGTGTATTAATTTCTAATAAAAGAGATTGATATTCTATAGAGAAACGGTCAAGTTTATCTATACTTTAGATAGTTGATTGATTCTCGAGAGGAAATCATACCACATAGAAATTTAATTAATACTAAACTTTTTATATTAACTTTCTTAATATAATTAATATATAGGAAAACTTTAATATAGTTCTAACTTAATATTTTCAATTGTTAACTATTTTATTTATATTTCTTAAATTTGGCATTGAATTTTATAGTTTATATGAGAGTTGAAAATTTTAAGTATAATATTATATTTAAATTATTTAATTATGAATTAGAATATAAATGGTTTTTTTATATTTATTTCTTATTTAATATTTTTATAGAATAATATTTAATGTATCAATTTTTATATTCAGACTTTTATATATTTAATAAAGTTCGTAGATATATATTAGTTAATTATTTCATTTTTAATTATATATTTAAGTGTATTATAATGTTCTGTTGCTGTCTCCCCGTATATATATATATATATATATATATGTATGGATCCCACTCTCACTCACTCTAGTTCATGATTATGCACGTTCGCGTAATTAACTTTGTTATTTAGTATAAACTTTCTATGAATACGAATGCAGGAATTGTATTTGCTAAAAAGATTTAATGAAAAGAAATGTCGCAGTGAAGTATTTACTTGTGGTGCAAAATACAGCTAATCAAACTAATTTTAATAAAAATTTGATATTTTCTCTCAACAAATATTGAAGTTATAAACTTATTTTTAATATCAATTATTACATTAATATATCTAGTAATGAACATATATAATATATTATTTTATAAAAATTAATAGTAAATATTTATATATAATTTAAACTTGTGAGCGTGTATTCATAGTGTAAATGGTGCACTACAAAACATAAAAGAAACTACGGCCATGCATAAGCCATAAAATGCAACTACGTCCTCATGCAAAGAAAGAAAGAAAGACAAAACAAGTAGTCATGGCCGGAACCCAGAGCCATTTCCTAACTTTAATAAAAATATAAATTTTCTCTCAACAAATATTGAAGTTATAAACCTATTTTTAATACTTTTAATTATTACATTAATATATCTAGTAAAGAACATATATAATATATTATTTTATAAATAAAATTAATAGTAAATATTTATATATAAAGTTGTGAGTGTGTATTCGTAGTCTAAGTCTCTGGTTGACATGTACTAGTGGTTAATAGTGAATAACGATTAGCGATTAGAGGTAACGAGTTAATTATCAAATTTAGTAAAAATGTTTGAAAAATACAGCTTTTGAACCAATCAATAAATATAAAAATAATTAAAATAAGTACAAACAATTATTTATTAAATTATATTAATATATGTGTCATAAATTTAATAATATATTTTTATTTTAACTATTTTAATATTAATAAATAATAATAAAATAAATAGCTGATCAAATAATTTATAAATTAATAAAATAAAAATAAATAATAAAGTGATCATATAATATAAAATAATAAATGTATCATACAAATAATAATTAATATTAACATATTTTAAGAGTATATTTAAAAATAAATTTCATCAAACGTTTTAAAATATTAAGTTTCAATCACTTATTATTAATTATTTTTGTCAAACACCATAAATAGTATATAGACTTGTTAGTCAACAAGCTATGTACTAATATAAACCCTATTTCAGAGATGTACCGAAGAAAGCCTCACTGTTTACTAGAAAATATAAAAGAAACTAGAGACACTGCATAAGCCATAAAATGCAACTACGTCCTCTTGCAAAGAAACAAAGAAACGTTCGCATACAAAGAAACAAAGAGAAAAAGATAAGCCATGGCCGGAGCCCGGAGCCTCAGACGACCACGCTGCATGCGGAGGCTTGCTGCAATCGGGGATGAACGTGGTCCGGGAACGTGAGGATGGCTGGACAGGTGACGTTGAGGTCGTGGTGGCCGGACATCCAGGGGCCGATCCTCCACCGGATTGTGGCTTCGAGCTTGACGTTGAGCACGACGTGCCTGGAGGCCCAGTCTTCCCACAGGGGGCTGAAGTGTTGTAACTTCAGCGGCACCTGATTGCCCGCTAGGTACGGCGTCCAGACATCGACGGCTCTGCCATCCAGGTACATCGGCGGAGCGTAGGCNGAGCACGACGTGCCTGGAGGCCCAGTCTTCCCACAGGGGGCTGAAGTGTTGTAACTTCAGCGGCACCTGATTGCCCGCTAGGTACGGCGTCCAGACATCGACGGCTCTGCCATCCAGGTACATCGGCGGAGCGTAGGCGGGTGTTGTAAGCTGCCTGTTCTTGTATTCCACGAACGCGCGTATGAGGTCGTAGTGGACGCCGACGCCGCGGTTGGCGTTGCTGACGACGATCGTTGGCTCCAAGAAGGACGTGACGATTCCCTCCGGATACGTCGGTTCCATGTTGAGCTCATGGATGGCCATGTTCTGCAAGGAGAATTGTGGCTTCGAAGGGTGCAGAAGAAACCATCCGGCGACGGCGAGGATGACGACGACGATAAGAAGGAGGGCGGCGGTGCAACCGAGCGCGCAGCAAAGGAACTTGCGGCGCTTACAGCCGCACTCGCAGTTGTCGCCGCACTCCGTCATTGTGTGGATGGCGAGAGGAGGAGGTAGAGAATTGTGAATAGCACGGATGTAGTTGTGGGTTCTTTTATACAGGAAATAGAAGACTGCTAGTAGAAATAGGAATTTGGTCTCCCAAATCGGGTTGGAATCGGATTGTGAAAATAATCATCCACAAACTATAAACATTTTTAAGGAAAAATAGAAATAGTGCTCTTACATTGCATACAATAAACATTTAAAAAAAACAATTGCTTGCCTTTTTTGGATACTAATTTTCCAAGCTGAAACAATTGATGCCCAACAATGAATCATCGATCCATACAGCTTCATTTGAATAGGATGCTCTAATGCAAGTATGAAATCTATCAGCTTGATCGATCTCGAGCTACTCAATCTTCCAGAGAAGGGTCAGAGTTGAGCGTGGCAATCCAGCAAAGGAGAAAGCTAATAAATAATTCTTCCATAGACACAGCTAATACATAACCATCACCTTACAAATGGTTTTTTTTAGCAGAGAACACAACTAAAAACAAGCAGGCCATGATAGGCCCCGACGAAACAAACAGTTCTTCTTATAACAGTGACAATCATACAGAAAAACTGGATGATAGAGCTCGTCACATTTCAGCCAGCGACTTTCCGACGTGAGTAACCTCTGGCTAATGGAATTTCTCCGTGCCGCTCCATGAAGCCCGTGTAGTTGCGCCAACCACCAGCCTTCATGTTAGGTGACTGCTTAAGGGCCTGCCGATCCAGGCTAGCCTTCGAGTGCACTAGTCTTTGAGCAACATTTGGGGATCTGCTCGAGTTCAAGGTTAAATGAGCCAACTTCTCGGCTACATCCGAAGCCCTTTGGGCATCTCTACCAAGAGATCCTGCTAGGAATGAAACAAAGCACTTAAGACACAAAAAAGAACCAGTGCAGGTCGCTGGAAGAGATTAGATGATCATAAGTTCAGGAGAACATGTCATTTTACTTCATGAGCAATAACACATATGTGAACAACATGATTGAACTCAAGTTAAAGGCGAAAGAACTTGCCTGCTTTCACTTTCATTGGAGGTTGATATGTAGGTGTTCTTGTATCATTCTTCATGAATTTTTCAATCTTCTCATCCTCCTAAAGATTAAAAGAAACTGATCACAACACGCCCCTTACCAATTCCCATACAAATTTGCTTATATAATGCAAGAAAAAACAAGTTTCACCTAGTTGTCCATTTCCAGTTTCCTGTGTGCACTTGCAACATATACACCTGGGTTAAAATAATAGTTGAATGCAAAAAATATGTCGGATTAACCCACGGCTTCCAATAAGAATGTAATAAATAAAAGAGTATGAAGCATTCTTGCAAATAAAGGGACAACTCATTTATACCCACAATACTGTAAAACTAAATATTATGAACAAGCACTTGTCTTGAAAGCAACATTAACTTTTGCAGCTGAGAAGTTGCTTGCAGGTTTACGATAGATAAAACCCCTATAGAGTATTAGAGTCTAAGATTATGTCTCTCTTGACGTTTTAAAATTTTAAAAATCCACATGCTACTATCATGAGCAATCACAGTCCCATCAAGAAAAATTAAGTAAAGTCACTTTATTATGTTGAGATGTTGAAAACCAATCTCACACTTGATTGTTGAACAAATTAGATACCTCCAATTCTTGATCTACTGCCTTTTCTACTTGATTGTTGTTGCAATAACTTTAAGTTATACTAACAGAATTGAAGATAAAATCTTGACAAATAGTTTAGATAGACATATTTTCTACTTGATTGTGGTTGCTAGATCCTTTGGTTATGTCAACAAAATTGAAGATAAAATCTGGAGAACATATTAGATTGGCGTACGTTTTTGTACATGTCAATAATAAATAGATAAAACTAGTTAGCATTATGTGCAGTTTATAATATATATATATATATATATTTATTTATTTATTTGTATATATATTTATATATACGTATGCAACGATCAATGAAAGTGGACGGTGTTTTATTCCTTTTATTTCAATTCTTCTATCATGGTATCAGAGTGGAAGATCCACTCCATTTGAATTGTAGAGAACAAGTCTAGATATCCTGTTGTAATCACTTTGTAGCGAGAGGTGATGATCCTATTTTCGCTCCCTCTCCATCTTGTGATCACTTCAATTTTTTGTCTACGACTTTTTCTTGTGTCCGTTTTGTTTTTCTTTTGACAATTGGTTGAGCAATGACAGAATCTTCAACAAAATCAAAGATGGAGGAGAAGGTGACATCTACCAAGATGTCGTCCCTTTATTTCCTGAATTCTTCAGATAATCTAGGAAATACTCTAGCATCATCTCTACTTAATGGTACCAATTATTTGCCTTGGTCCAAGACTATAAGCAATGCTTTACAAGCAGAAAATAAACTTGGATTTATTGATGGTTCGATTCCTAAACCACCGGCAGAAGATACTACTACTGAGTTGTGGGAAATTTGTAACTCTATGGTTATAGCATGGATGTTGATGACAGGGAATTCACTCACCATTTTCATATGCGAAAGTTATACGTTTTCATGAAATCATGCATCATTTACATATATTGTCACACTCTTTTACTACTTTTGCATCATTTGAATACATATTTTCCGCTCAAAAGACTCTTTTTAATAAGCATTTGAATGATTAATGATTGATTTCTCCTGTAGGAATTTATCCAAAGCCAAATGACATGTGTGCTGGAAACTGGACCGGGGGTACCTACGCTGGAAACTAGACCCGGGGGTACCTGACGCCACTAGCTACCAAATAATGCTACAAGACAAAATTGCAACAAACTTTTGCATATCCCTTTGCCAACTTTTTGATACACATGAGGAAGGTTCCATGACAGCTTCTAGGGAATATTGGCTAGGTTATAAAGGGACAAGTGACATCTAATGATTGAGGAAAAGGAAAGGATAAAAGGCAAAAAGAAGGAAGGAGAAAGGGTTCCGCTCCGCATCCAAGAGGAGGTGGGAGGAGCCACCTCCATTGCTGAGGAAGGAAGGAGAACCAGAGCTGAAAGAAGATTTCTACGCTGAAATTTGGGGAGTATCATTGGGTTTATGTTTTGTGACTCTTACTTGTATTAATCTCCAATGATGAACTCTTGTATTATCTTAGTTTTGATGTATGTAATGGCTCTTAGAGACTAAACGATTAGGCCTGGACATGGGATGATTT
>LTAE01003921.1:0-20047 GCA_001647135.1 Pontederia paniculata | reverse complement strand
GTTGAAGAGTGCAGTCAAGCTCCTTCGGTCGCCTGCGCTTCATCTTCGGTCGACCGATCTTGATCTTCACCAGCTACCACTCATCTCTGGTCGCCCGCTGACTTCACTTCAGCATCCTGGACGCCCAATCTCGAGTGAAGCTATCTGTCAAGCTCCAACGGTCATCCACCACCACCTGTGGCTGACTTGTCCACTGTCTTCAACTATGTTGGACGTCCGCTGACTTCACTTCAGCATCTTGGACGCCCACTCCTGGCCTTGAAGACATCCATCAAGCATCCCTGATCGTCCGCCACCACCTGGCCGACCTGCTTGACATCGCGCCACCTTCCATCTTCAACTGCTCTGATCGCCCATTGATTGCACCTCAATCAACTTGACGTCCACTCCTGGTATTGAAGATACGTCAGGATCCTTCGGTCGCCTGTGGCACCTTCGGTCGACCGACCTGACTGTGCACCACCTCCTTCAACTTCTCTGGCTACCCATTGACTCACCTCAATCACCCGGACCCCACTTCTGGAATTGAAGGCTCGTCAAGATCCTTAAGTCGTCCGTTGCACCATCGATCGACCGACTTGACCCGTGCCAGCACCTCTGGCATTCTTGTGGTTGCCCACTGATTCCTCCTGAATCCTTCGGGCGTCCACATTTCCTTTCCGTGAAAATTCCGAGCGTCCGCTCATTCCACACTAAGATCCTTGGACGTTCGCTCCTTCCTTTGTCAGTACTTTGGTCGTTCGCTCACTACCAGTGAGATCCTCGGACGTCCGCCAAAGCTTTCTCTGACAGGTCTGGACGTCCACTCATTTCCTCCTGAAACTTCGGACGTCCACTGTCTACTCCAGACATTCTCTGGATGTCCACTGACTCCCTGCCAGATTCCTCGAACGCCCTTTACTTCTTTTGTCAGACTTCCTGGTCGATCGCTCTTATGTCTTCCTCAGATTCCGCACGACCTCTGACACTTCCTCGGTCGTCCGCCAATCCTGTGGTCGTCCGATCCTCAGCATTCATCAGTTCTGACAAACTCCTGGGCGCCCGCTTGTCTTCTCACCAAGACTCTGGACGTCCTTTGTCTTCACCTGATGTTTACCGATCGCCTGCACTCAACCTGCGGTCGACCACTCATCCACCTGCCTTCTACTTTGGTCGTCCACTGTCTCCATCCTGAGCCCTTTGGACGTTCATTCTCAGCCTTGGCAGTCTACTGGTCGTCCACTGTCTCCACCCTGAGCCCTTTGGACGTCCACTACCTTCATCTCAGATATTTGGTCATCCGCTCTTCAACCTCGGGCGACCTGGTGTCTGCTAAGCCAAGACTCCTTCGGCTAAGTCTTCTCTGGGCGTCCACTTCTTCTTGGACCGCCCGTTCTCCATATTTGATTAGAGAGGTACTGCCTTATGTCGTCCATTTCTTATCATCAGGCGACCTCTCCCGTTAGACCCTTTACTTCGGTCGTCCTTCCTTTGTCTTTGGGATGACCGATCAACATCTGATCCCTCTTATCATGTATTCTCCTTCAACATCGGTCGACCACACTATATTCTTAGGACGACCGCTGCACACATATGATTCTACTGAAATGTCTTCTGTGTGCATGGGTCATCCATTCCTTCTGCTTTGGTTGACTTATCAACTTTTGAACTTGAAACATCCTGATACATAAATCAGTTCAACAAGTTCATTAGTACAGACTAAGTTCCGTTACAAATTTGTGATCATTAAAACACTCTCGGGATCCTAGATTCAACATGTTCTTTTTCAAAAAAAAATATAACAATCTTCGCATCATTAATGGGTGTACTATGGACTCTGCCCACTTTGATACATAATTCACAACCACCAAAATGTACTCATCCTTCAAAAACTTATCAAAAGGCTTTGTGAAATCAATACTCCAAACATAAGAAATAACAGAAAACATAACATTATAATTACATTCTTGCAAGAAATATTACATAACTTTTCACCACTAATCACAAACATTACAATATGTCTGTGCATCATTGAATAAATTTGGCCAATAGAATTCACAATATTCTAGAACTGTTACTATTATTCGATTTGGCCCAAAATGTTCAATTGATTTGTCACGATAGTGACTCAATATCTTGCCAAATTCTTAAGGCACACATCCACATCTGTAAAGTATTTGATTTATAAATATTTGAAAACTGGTCTTCCAAGATATAATGCTTAAGTTGTATAAAGAATTTCTTCTTTTGTTGACTTATTATCCCCTTAGGAAACTAATGACCTCAATGAAGGATGCACAAACATATTAGATTTGGCCCAAAATGTCCTATTAAGTTCTTTGTTCCATTTTATCTCCCACTCTGATGTCGAGTTCTTGAAGTAGGAGAACTCATATCAAGAGTCTTGATGGTGCTCTGTTCTTGTCACAAGTTTGATTGTTTCATGATTTGTGAACATAATAACTTTTCAACATATTATGCATTATTGAAATTATCGAAAGCATAGACAACAACCAATGAAAGATTTTTTTGTGGTGGAAAAATTGAATTGAGCATGTTGATTGTATGTCTTGCATAGAAAATCACATAACAGATATTAATGTGGCGTTGGCCCAATACAATTCCAATTGCTTGCATTGCACATGAGTTCCAAAGGTAAATTCCAATTGTGCAATGATTACAGAAGCCAGAACTTAGTTTCCATTTCAAAGTTTTGAAAGCAATTAAGCATTCAATATTGAATAAAAACTTGACATCTTTTGAGAGCAAAATTATCAACGCCTATATAATTTCGGTTCATTTAAGAACATCCTAAATAATCTTGCATGTCCAAGGAAACTTCTTGTGTCCTTCACAATAGTCGTGGTGGTAAGTTAGCAATGATATCAATCTTCTTCTTATCAATTTCAATGTGTTTCTTAGAGATATCATGGTCGGGAATAATTCCCTTCTTGACCATGATGTGGTATTTCTCCTAGTCGAGGACTAAATTCGTCTTCACGTCGCTGCAAAACATGTGCCAGGTTTTTTGAACAATTTTCAAATGAATTTCCAAATAAAGTAAAGTCTTCTGTGAACACTTTGAGAATTGACTCACTCATATCAGCAAAAATAAACATCATATATTGTTGAAATATTTCTGGAGCATTGCACAATCCAAATGGTATTCTCCTATAGTAAAATGTTTCATAAAGGCACATAAATATCGTTGTCTAGATCGTCGAGAACTACTGCAATTTGATTGTACCCTGAATATCCATCAAGAAGATAATAGAAATTGTGATCTAAAGCATGTTTCAACATTTGATCAATGAATGGTAAAAGAAAATTATCCTCGTATGTGGCATCATTTAGTTTTCTATAATTTACACCACCTAGTTATTGCTTTGTTGGCACAAGTTAATTATTTTTTGTTACTCGCTATAGTAATATCTCGCTTCTTTGCAAGAACATGTATAGAACTAATCCAAGAACTATCTAAAACAGGATAGATTATATCGACATGTACCAATTTAATAACTTATTCCTTGAGCACTTTCTTCAATGTAAGGTTCAATCTTGTTTAATTGATCAATGGGTTTGGTGTCGTCTTCCATAAGTATTTTGTGCATGCAAATTGATGGTGCAATTCATTTGATATAATGTGTTCATTTTCTTGTGTCTTCTTAGCGCATCAATTAGTTTCTTCTTCAAATTTCTTATCAAATAAGATGAAATTGTGATAGGTTATGAGTAATTTTTTTAAGACAAGCATACTTGAGTTGAGATGGAAAACCTTTGAGTTCTGGTTTTGTAGGTATCTTGATTCATCTTCTGATTCTCTACTTTGCTTTTCATTGTTAACTCGAAGAGTAAACTTGCCTTGTTGCATATCTATTACAATATTATATCTACCCAAGACGATTGGGGCTTCGTCATCGTGGTTTATATTCGTTACAATGAAATCTTCTAGAAATACAAACTTGTCAAATTTAGTTAGCACATATTCTACAATTCCCCAAGATTTTTTGATTGATTGATCAACGAGTTATAGCATCACTTGCTCCAACACATTTCAATACCATAATATACTTATTCAAAACTCTAATAAAATAGCATTAATATTTTTCAAAAAAAATATTAAAACTTTATTTATATTGTGATTTAATATATATTCTAAAATATATTTACGTCTCATAAACTTTTTTTCAAAGTAGCAAAGAAATTTTAGTATTAATCCGTTACTTGTCATGAACTTCCAATCATCCCCCCTCCCTTTTTTTCTTTAGTTTTTATTATTCAAGGGTAACTAAAACATTTCATAATAAAAAACTAATTGTGTTATTGATTTGGGATTGAATGAAAATGTTTATAAGTGATAATAATAAAATTATCTATAATTTGAGATAAGTAAATGAAAAAATGTTCTAAGTTTTAAATTTATAATTAAGATCTTACAATATTCATTTTAAACAGAGGCGGCCCACATATGGTGTGAGGGGTGGTCTCCCCTAACTTTTTGATGTTATTTATATAATACATATATATATTATTAGTTAGAGTCAATAAATAAAATAATATAGATATCTAAAATTCAAATTGCAGTAATGTCTTTTTATTAATAATTTCCTTTTATTTATTTTAGTCCGTCCCTGATTTGAATGAACTATCTCCGCATGCTTTATATCCAATTGATTTTCCAATAAAAAAATGAAAATGTTACAAAATTAACCATAACGGTTTTCAGTGATTTTTTTACGCATTAATTTGGCATTACGAAATAACAAATTTCTTTTTTCTTTTTCTTTTCTTTTTTTCAGATTTCCTTTGTACTATTTCCATCTGATGGGAAAACAAAACAATTAACAAAATTGGAGTTTCTGGAAACAAATAAGAGATGGAAGTCATTACTACTCTCCAAAAGAGTCAATTCCGGAACAGTTAAAATAAGCAATATATATATATAGCAGTTATCATAGTTTTACAGAAACAGTTCAAAGCCTAAACGAAGAAATGGGCCTATGAAACCAAACAGAAGCATCTATAAAAAGGTCATGTAAGTGGTGCATTGTTTACAATAATGGCCATGCTAAGGCATCACTGGAGAAAGGAAGTGTAAAAGGAACACTTCAATAAAAACTCACAGAAAAAGCTTATAGATTCCTCAGTTCAGCACAGCAACAAGAATACTTGAATGAGACTATCATGTCTGTCTCAAGGCAGCCAAACGTGCAGCTAAATGATCATAGTCGGGCAATCTAGGATGTACTCGCCCACAGTTCGGAGCTAGCAAGTCAGGCTTCATAGACAAAGTCCGAGCAGGCGCCTTGATAGCTTCCGGAGCAACTGGTCCCGATGGCATTGAGACAGCTCGTTCTAGATGGTTTCGATGTTTTTGTCTAGAACGCATTTCACCATTACTTGGGTGCTCATTCACGGCATCAAGAGGAACTTCTGTCGGAATTTTGTTCTTCTTTCTTTCCCTATCAGGATCCCTGTCTGTCCCTTTCCTACTATAATGCACCAGGAGCCTATCCATAGCCAGTTCTTCTTCATCATAATCCCCATCATACACAGCAGCATGACGTCTGCTGCCTGACCTTCTTTGACCTTCCGAAGCTCGAGAAAAGAGATTACCATAGTCTATGGCATTATCCATCTCATCTTCATCCACTGATGGTCTTGAATTTTTTGTCACGGTCTTCCGTTCATCATGCGCAGCAGGATTTTGCTCAGCTTTATATCTTCTGCCACCAGTAGCACGATAACTGGGTTTCTCATTATAGATACATGTCCCATCGAGTTTACCGCCATATGCATCAGCTAAGTGCTTGTTTCCTTCTTTCCCATGTGCCCTGGAAGTTCGAGGCATAGGGAATCCATTGCCTACAACATTAGTCATCTCATCATCAATTTGTGATTTCATGTGTTTTACGGATATATTTTCATCACAGTCCCTATCAAAATCATAAACAATAGCACTCGGTTTAGTTGTAGGTCTTCTTCCACAATCATAGGCATAGCTACTGGGCTTCTCCTCATAGATTGGCGTATTAGTAGTCTCTGTGCCTGGTACATTGCGGAAGTTCCTCCTCACAGAAAAGGGTCTAGGCTTGTCAGCATAGGTTCCATTCATTTTATCATCTCTATCTTCATTGTCCTTGGAGTGTTCATAAGCAGCAAAATTGGAGTTCCTAATCGATGGATCTTCCTGGACTACTTCTTTGGCCTTTAGTTTGACATATGGTGGAATCATGTTTGCCACTCTCACATTGTTGTTTGCAGGTTGAACTGGGTTCCTTCCCGGGAGAGGAGGATGTGGCCTTTCCTCATGATGACCCAGTCGAACGTTATCGGACACACTCTCAATCCTTTCTTTAACAGGGTATAAATTCTTAGCCTCATCTGCATTTGCATATGGAGGCACACCAATTCCTTTCATTCCCTCGATATTGTAGTCATTTTTATTGCCACTGGATTTGGTGTATGGAGGAACCAATTTAGCTGGCTTGTCATCCCAATATTTGAATGTGCTAAGGCCTTGCTTCACTTGACCTACAGAATTGAACTCGTCTTGTGCCTTTGCTCTCCTGTGGTGAATAATATCTCTGGTTTCATCTTCTTTATGGGCCACATTGTAGCTGCTTTTTGAATCCGCATTTGGAGGAACCTTGGGGTGCCTTGCATAATGCTCAACATTCTCAGGTTCATAAGTAATTACTTTACTGGTCTTCTCCTTTGCATCATGCATAGGGATATTATTGGGAGTTGAAACCACCTGAACAGCTTTTGATTCCCTCGGCATTTCTTGCCGTCTTGGAAGACTTGCTGGAGAATGCTCAAGTTTATTCGCCACCAATGGAGTTTTATCATTTGTATTGGACGACACAACTTTCTTGGTTGAATCCTGCAAAATATTTAGAGAACTATCAGATAGTTTAAAACTATCTACAAAATTAATATTCGATTTAATTTTCTAAAGCAGAAAAAAAAGAATGATAACTTAATATAAATTGTGCAAAATAGGTTTTCTTGTGATACTTACAGGCTGAGATGCTAAGGGATCGGATAGCTTGTGGCCAAGCAACTGTGAATCCCATCTTACAGAGAACTCCTCAGCAATACTTTGCATTAATTGCAGTTTCTTTTCCTTTGAAAAAGTTTTTTTCTGGATTTTCTCAACAAACTGCAAGATAATTAGGTTCATAAGATTCTGAACTATAAATAGTTAACCTTCATTGTGATGAAAATATAATAACTTTTTTAGAACCTCAGCATTTGCAGATGACTGCATATCACCACCGTATCGCTCCACGAAGACATGCCTGAGATCACATAACTCTGGCAAATCCGGAAACCTAGCTGCAGCAAAAATTAGAGTCCCCATCACTTCCACTACCTCCTGAGAGCATTCCCTATTTATCAACACAAATCATAATAGAAACAAGTTAATAGAAGAGATAAAAAAAGGATAATAATGAGATTAAAAATGAAATTTTCTAATTCCTTTACAATTAAGACAGTTCATTATGTATACACAAGTTGATGAAATTTAAGCATGCATTTGAAGCAGATGTGATCATTACTAGAGATAAAAGGATGAACACTGAGAACTCGTAATCATCCAACTCTATTATGAAAAAGACAGTTCATTATGTATACACAAGTTGATGAAATTTAAGCATGCATTTGAAGCAGATGTGATCTTTATTAGAGATAAAAGGTCGAACACTGAGAACTCGTAATCATCCAACTCTATTATGAAAAGGAATGTACAAATGTGCCTCAAAACTGTACAGTATCCTCAAAAGGTTGTATACTCAGAAATATCCCACATGGCCTCTCCCAGTTCCCTTATCAAAAAGGAAAATAGAATACAATATTCTCAATACAACATCTAAACCTGTCAATAGTAACATTATTCTTTTGAAGACATATGACCTATGTGGTTTTAAAACATACAACAAGAACAGAGGGAGAGAGAGTGAGAGAGCGTGTGTGAGTGTACACCAGCATGATTCAAGACAACCCTTCTCAACTTTGCTGAGGAAATGATCGTAATATCTTGATAAATCGTGGTGATGTCAATCTGACAAGGCAATTTCTAGAATCTTCAAATGAAATTAATGAGAATACAGTAGACACATTAACCTCACAACAAAATTATCTCTCATGTTAGATCAAACCATGTCAGTTTATTTTTGAAATGTGAAATGAGAAACAAAGTATTTCAATTGTTAATGAAATCTATCAAGCCTGTGCACATATAGAAAATCTGGTTACCTATAAGATCTTGAAGGTGAATAAGATAATCAATAAATATGACGAATATGATTCAAGAACAATTTAACCAAGAGAAAACTAAGTGTGTTTACAAATTAAATAGCTGCAGGCTATCGATCCATATTATTGTAAGTATTTATCCAACTTGCATGTGCAGTTTTGGCAAAAGAAGCAAAAAACTATTTTTTCTTCTATTCACAACCATCAGTCAATACATGATCTTCTATTAAATAAATCATTTAGCTGAAATTGCAATGCTCTTCAATTTGAATTTGAAAACTTAGCTGAAGAGAGTGTTAAAAGCAAAAAGATGTCCTTTGAGTCTATGCTGAAATAAACCAGCTTACGAAGATGAAAAATTAAGGATGTGTTAGTACAAATACCAAAAAACATACTAGTTTGTAAGTAAAAACACATATTTTCATCTTGTTGTATTAGCTAACGTTCATAGGACTATTTCATAATATGTATATCTTTCAGAGTTGATTGGAACCATGAATACCTCTGTTTTTCTAGGCTTGGGATCTGTCTCACAATATATTCACAGCACCGCTCAATCGTATCATAGGAAGATGCGTGGTTTATCTCAACAATGAGTGCATCAATCTGTTTCAAAAAATCATTACAACAAAACTAAATTCGTCATGTAAATATAAAAATAGTGACATTTGTGACTCCAGTAAAATAGAGAAAAATATGAAGAACAAAACTTTATACAAATTAAAAAAACAATTACTATTTTGCAGAGAAAACCTCAACAGTTGCAGAAAGAGGACCAAGCACAAAACACAACTTAGTGACTTGACACTAGTAATGGTAAATGAGTAGTGCCAAACTGAAAAATTGTAGTCCCACAAAACAGTAAGAGGATTAGCCAAAATGTTATACGGAGATTAATTCCAACAGCATAAAAGATGTGCCAGACTTGAATAATCCAAGCTTTTAGATGTTCGATAAGCTAGAAGGAATTCATACTTTGGATGGATTGGCAATTAGAGAGCCTCAAAACAAGGGGGCAATTTGTTGGTAGCAGGAAGATCTGCTTCAATGAAACTTGACCTTGTGGCCCTTAAAACATAAAGCAGAGAATTTCAAATTTTCTAACAGCTTGTGCAGCGAGGCTTCTAGCAGAAATGTAACAAGTTTAGCAAAATTAATCATTCTTTTCTGAAAAGTAATAAGTCTTCAATTGTTGCATCAGATAAATTGTCCTGAAGAATCCTTTCTCCTTTTCAGAAGAATCATCTCAGTTGGAAGGATGTTCCAATTTCCTGAGAAGTGCAACTAGAAATTTCTTCACATCCTAAGACAAAACATAATCCATTTGTATTTAACCCATAAAATTTTAAATAAGGAAAAGAAAGAACTGTTCTTTTGGAACAAAAAAGAAATAAGAATTCAATCCTCAAAAAAGATGAACAAAAAAAAAAGAAACCGAAAAGCAAAACATCTCAGCCATCTACGCGAACCCCAAAAGTCTGCAAAACTGAATCCACTTGATGAACAAGAACGCGAAGGCTGAAAATGATCAAAATCGCAAACGCATTCCAGAAAGGGCGAAGGGTAATAGGACGATGTGTAGGCAAGGCAAGAAACAAGTTTGAGGAGAGGAGAACCAGTGGGACGAAAGAAGTACCCGTCCGAAGGCGTTGTCGTCTTGACCGGCGGCGAGGAGGTCCGCGACGTCCTTCTTGAGGAATCTGAGCGTGGCCTGCTTCTTCTTCCTGATCGGCTCCACCCTCGCCCTGATGCACTTCGCCGCCTGCTTGCTGCAAACATCGAGTTCGATTCACCATTCAAAACACTAACGAAACTAAAGAAAGCTAAACGCAAAACCAAAACCAGGGAAAAAGGAATGATTTTGATGGTACCATTTGTTGGAAAACTTGCTGCCAAACATCTCCTCTTCCTGTTCCTTTCTTTTCTTCCGCTCTCTAAGGAAGATGCAGCAAAAAGAAGCGATTTTTGCGAGCTCCCTTGTGAAGGGGATCTGCAACTGCCTTCAATGCAGGTGGGTGTTGAGATGAATCAGAGAGGAGAATGATCTGTTGAAGCAACTGGCAGCAGTGTTAATGGCGTGATCAGAGAAATGAGCTGGGGATGAACAGGTGACAAGTGGAGGTGGTGGATTAAGGAAGGTGGAGGAAATGGGAAAGTAGAAGTGTGTGCAGACTGCAGACTGGAACCTTATTATTATATAAATTTATATATCTATCAAAAAAACAATTTATATATCTAATATTATAACATTTTTGTTTTCCTTATTTTTGTAATAAGAAATATTAATCAACGAATTCTTTTTTTTTATGGAAGACCAATAAATTGTGCTTGGAGACAAATCTACATATATTCCCTGCCAGGCTCTCCAATGTTATATGTAGAAAATTAGTTAATATAAACTTTCAATTTTTTTACTATATAATCTCCAAAAAATATTTTCACTAGTAATTTATTACATATATATATTTATTTAAATTTTCAGAAAAATGCAAATGTGATATAAATTAGATTAATAATGCATCATTTAAATTTCTGATGTTTATGAAGTTATAAGAAGATGATTGAATGTTTAATGAATGAACAGAACTTTTCAATTATGCAATATTAAAAGAATCTATGAAATGATGATTATTATTACTGGAGTGATTTGTAATAAGTGATTAATTAAGAAAGAGAATTTAAAGTGTCACTTTTTCATAATGTTAATAAAATTTTGTGGGATCGGTTAGTATTGAATTAGAATAAAGTCAAACACTCATTTAATTCATCATAAAATAAATAATTACAGTATTAATAATTTTTTTATGTTGAAGTTGAAATTGAATTATCTATATTCTAAACGGAAGTTAATCTCATCTTTTCTTCAAAATTGGAAGTGGTAAACAACTCATGAATGAAAAAGTTAAATGCCCTTATTTTTATTTTCACACAGGATTTTGTGTTGTCAAGAAAATTTTCATTATTCTAATCTCATTAAAATACTATATAAAATAAGAATATATCTAATTCATAAAATATCTATTTAAAATAATAATAAAATTTGAATTATCCATCTATATTTCTTAATTTGTATTCCAATGCAAACGACCTTCATAAAAATGTTAGACTATTAGTAACATATATATAAGTTAACCATGTCACACCTTTACTTGGAAACAATTTACTATATAGGCAAATATATTAAATATTTTAAAGGATTCAAATTAATCTTTATTAAAAAAAAGTACCGAGCTCATAATTATTCAAGAATTGCGAAGTAAAAAATAATATCCTCGAATTTCAGCATGATACTTTTAGAAAGAGGGATAAATATTTTGGACGAATGAGTCGGTTTAATAATTTTGGAACAACTAATTATTGAAGGGAAAAAAAATGGAGGCTAAATGCTGTAGCAAATAAAAGAGACCGTTGGAAGGGAATAAGAATTGGGAGAGGGATAAAAGAACTTTTCATTTGTCTTTTTTATTTTTATAAGAGTCCAATGTAGGTGCTCCCTAACTAAGTAGGGAGTATCATGTTACTTACATCTTTAACCGTAGGATGGTAGGTTTACGGTGGATATTAAATCTTCTCTTTCCTATTTTTTTTCTCACTCCTAAATTAAACCACGATATATTTAATATTCTATTGTTAAAAATATAGGTAGCATAGTGCTCTCTACTTAAGTAGGAAGCACCTCCATTTTTTTTTTTTTATAATGTTAAGTTTCGGCACGGAACAAATGGCGGGTCCCACTACAACTCAAAGCAACGCATGGGATTGAATTTTTTATCATAATCTAATCTAATAAGAATAAATTTAATTCAATAAAAGAGAATAAGTTATTCTTTATTTTTTATTCTAATCATCATCAATGTCATGGATCCGACCAAAAAAAAAATTGTTTGATTCAAGTAAGGGCAAAAAGAGGAGAGAGTATTTATTAAAGATATATTTAATTTGACCTAAGTAGTGATAATTAAAATTTAATTATTGTAAATATAAATTTCATATTTGACTTAATGTAAATATGATTACAACAAATAATTATATTTACTATATAAAATGTTGTGTTGAAAATGAAATTATATATAACTGCATTTACATAAAAAAATAATAATTTTAAGTATAGTTTATATTTTACTTAATTATTTATTTATTGTTATATGATAGTATTTTATTTTAATTAAATATTTACATCAATTTTTTAATTTTAATCAAACAATGTAATTTATTTTCATAATTTTATCTATATTTATTCAAAAAAAATAACTACTCTGAATAAAAATCATAACAGAATTTTTAATTATAATTAGCTACATTTTGAATTTACAATTAAGCCAAATTAAACTATCTACTAAAATTGAGCGATTCAATTATGTGAAAAAAGAAATGTTTGCTATATAGAATTTTTAATCTTCCATGTTATTTCAGTCTAGTTTCTATTTTTTTCTGATTAACTTGATAATGGGATCAATTCTCTGGTTAAATTTAAATTTTCAGGAGTACAAAGAAGCAAAAACTAATACAACTAGAAAATAATGTGGTTTACTTAAAATAGTTATGATATTACACGAAAATGAACGAAATAAATATGTTTTGTAAGTGAAATTATTTGTTTTTAAGACTCTCACGCGTTTACTTAAAAATACAAGTGAAGATATTTCTAAGCGAAAAGTGAATATGAAGGCAACTTTTTTTTTATTTGTAGTAAAGTTAATAGAGACTCAAGTATATTGAAAATAGACAAAAATTAAAAATAAGCGAAACTCTTTTTTTAATCTAAGATAAACTTATTAAATAATATTTTATGCAAACAATAAACATATATACTCTAAGAGGTCGTTATGAGCGAAGAATTTGATATTCAAAATAATAATTATATAGTGAACATTTAATATTCTAGAGATAAAGTATTCTACTAAATATCTATTTTTAAAAATATATCAAATTTTATTAGTTGAATTATAATTTTTTAAACCTAATTGGCCATAAATAAGATTATTCATGAAATCCATATATTGTGTATTGAACTGTTTTTCCACTCAGAGAAAAATGAATTCATTTTCTCAACCCCACACAATTTTTTTTGTTTTTCAGTGGTGGCGGATGAGAATGAAAGAACGCAACGTCGGAGTGATCCCTGAGCTGGATCCAATTCGATCAATCATCGCAAGTTGCATCCATTGCAATGCACCGCGCACTGTCATCTCTCTCTCTCTCTCTCTCTCTCTCTCTCTCTCTNNCCTTCCTCTAGGGTTTTGGATGTTATTTATAGGGATCGAGAGGCCTTGGGATGATAGAATTTGTCTAGGATTATAATAGGGTTGATAGGAGATCAGAACCGTCGAAAAATCCCTTAAAAAATATATTTTAATACAAAATCCCATAAACTCACGGCCCATGACAATAGTGTCACGGTCGTGACCGAATGATGGTCATCTCTGGGGATTTTTCACGGCCGTGACCGAACGAAGGTAAATACAAAAATTTGTCACGGCCCGTGACAATTTTGTCACGGCCGTGACCGAAGAATCTTCATACTCCAGGATTTTGTCACGGCCCGTGACGATTATGTCACGGCCGTGACCGAACAAAGGTGAACTCCAAATTATGTCAAGGCCCGTGATCTGAGAATCACGGCCATGATCAGCATCCGCTACGCGTCACGCCTGCGACATGGTCGTGATCGAAGATTTTCCAAGTTGTCACGGTCGTGACTGAAGCCGAATTTCTGCCCTTCTGGTCATCACGGCCCGTGACAAGAGTGTCACGACCCGTGATGATACTAGAGTTTTCATCCCTTCGACATTTCCTATGGTCTTCCTTCTTTGCCATGCAACCACCGGTCCCTGGACATATAGAAAATACACATTATGTAGATACTTACTCTTTAAATGAAATAAATGAATAAAAATAGCAACAATGCACGAATATGAAAATGAAATGCATGCAAATTATATTAATTATATAATGAAAAATATGAATAAATAGATAATTATCACTCCCCCAAGCTTGAACTCTTGCTTGTCCTCAAGCAAAACTCTAGAGCATATGCTCAAGACATTTCCATCATAACATTGACCCTGTAGACCAATACTTTTCTTATACTTTATTTCTCCTGCTCCTCACTGGTAATGCACTCTCGCCTGTCCTCCTGCATCATAGAGTGTTGACTTGTACACAATTTAAACATAGTCAATCACAACTTTAAAGACAAAGTATGATAAATTACAATATTAATGTTGAAGAAATAAGTATCTTGGAGCTTATATTATCATCTCAATATTTACTTACTTTTAACTTCAACTAAAAATGATTAGGAATTTGACTTCACACTTAAATGCTTCTCCATTTTGCACAGGGTGGTCCATGTAGCGGGTTTTCGATCGATGGATCCCAGACCAGATGGTCTTAGGTCACCAGGCAATAACCGCTACGGATTTACTTGCCCAAACACACCCAAGTTTTGAATAATACTTAAGAGCTACTTCAACCTTTTTTTGTATAAATATATATATATATATATATATATATATATATATATATATATTGCTACAGAAAATTAAAGATTATGTTGATTTTCATGACAAATAATATATATATTTGGGTTATTAAGCGTAGCCATATTTGTTGATCATTCGAACTAACAATCTTTTGGGTCGAAAATAACACAATATAAATTGAGGGTTTCCTTATTGCCACTAAAAATCTCAATGTCACTTTTCTTTAATTCATTTTATCTTTAATATTTTTATTATTGATACCACATAAAATACTCATGTCCCTATTTTCATAATTTAAGAACGCACAATTTCCAAAAAGCTCCATAATAATTTTTTCTCTTTATTATAATAATTTATCTTTTATGATAAAATAAATTCCACTTGTGTAATCTTTTTTATGATTTCAATATTTTATTTTATTTTTCTCTTACTATAATGACACTAAGATATATGTTTTCGTATATTTTTAAGACTCTAATGTTTAATCAAGTTTCATGAAAATAAAACTTTTCAGCGCGTGCATTGATCATTTCAAAGAAAATTACCACAACTTATTATATATAGGTACATATAACAATCTGTGCAATGTAAAGAATATCAACGTATCATTAATTAAGATATTTTAAAATAAAAGAGTATCTAATAAATATTTTATAAACAAAATGTCAAATGAATATATTTTACTTTAGCCAAATAAAGTATGGAATAATAAAAGATAAAGTATTGTAATAAATATTGTGGAGATCTTGGAACTTGTCCAAATTTTAAAGAATAAAAAAATGATCATGTCAAATAATAAAAGATTCAATAAAACATTATCATGTTAATAATAAAAAGTTCAAGTATAAAATAGATAAAAAAATGATATTAAAATAAAAAAAATGAGCACCCTTCTACTGATTACATTTAATAAATTTTGAAATAATTTTATTGGGATTAGAAAAAACATCATTAATGCTTCAGTATGGTGAGCTACTGAGCTATCAGTAGAGCTGTAGATGTTCAGCCAGGCGAGCCCAAACAGATAGCCCAGTCCAAGCCGAGAAGGATCCTAATAGTTTTCTTTTGAGAAAAAAAAAACTTTTGGGCTACCTAAAAGTGTTAAAGAAACTGTGTTTTTTCAACTTAAGGAAATTGTGAATTCCTACATTATGGAAATATAATTCAGCATCAACTAAGAAGGGAAAAAACAGCAAATCAGACTTCTTGTGTGCAAGTGGAGATCTCAAGTGTTGCATATGCAGAACATCACTGTAACACCTAGGATTTTACTAATATAGAAAATAGAATAAATAAATAAGATTTGTTGGTTGGAGGTTACTATAAATAGAATCCTAAGTTAGAAAAAAGATTCTTTTGACATTTCTCTCCCAAAATCTAGTCGTTAGGAGTTTTATCTTTTTCTTTACCAAAAACAAAGGTAATGATCTAAATATTTTCTCTCTCATAGTTTCTCCCATTTTCCTTCTCTAAATCTATATCAACTCCTAGGTGGCTGTGAAGGAGAATCATTGCGCAAATATCAAGGAAGGAATTAGAGGAACACCAATAACGAACGAGGAAAAATCCATACAACTAGGTATGTAAATAAGTGGATCCCTCTAGATCGAACTTTTCTTAATACAATTATTGCATGTTAGGTTTTATTGATTATGTGAATGACGTTATGAATGGATTAGCATAATGTTGTTATGCCCTAGGATTTTTATTTAAATTTCTATTTGATGTGATTCAATAAGGGCAAATTTATAAGAAAGTTTTATGATGTGTTATGATTATGCTATGCTAATCTTTACTACAAATTTGTGATAGATGGAGAACGTTTATGCCTTATTGTCAAAGCATCTATATCCATATTTATGATCTCTGTTGTGAATATATTTTTGATATGTTATATTTGTTTAAAAATTATAAATAATATATGCATGTGTAGCCCTTGAAGTTTAATTTTAATAAAAATTGATTTCATCTCAAACCGAGTTCTGCAGAGAATGTTATGAGCGAAATACTAAACCTCTATTATGTTGTCCCAAGATGCTATTTCAAAGTTTCAGTCGACCGAAAGTAAAAAATGGTCTACCAAAGTTTTGGCGAAAGCATCCCAAACGCTGGAACAGAGTTTTGGTTGATCGAAAGTTAGAAATGGTCGACCGACCAAAAATCATGTCGTGTTTGCACTACAGATTCAGTCAACCGAATTGGAGATTAGATCGTTTGAATCTATTTTGGTAAGTTAAAATGATCATTGTTTGTAGAGCTTTTATTAATTAAATTTTCTTTTAATTTTAATGGTAGATATTGTGGAACCTTCTCTGAATCTTAAGGATTAATATGTGGACAAGATAAGGATAAATCATTCTCACTAAAATGATGATGAGGTCATCATGAATTGAATGATTTTAAGAGACAATGCTAATGATGTTGGGGAATTCGTTGATCAGCTACTACTCAATTTCTGTCGCTTGGCATTCTACTCGCCTTGCAATAAATGGATTTTTTGAGCATCCTTTCCGATCGTGATTTGTGCACTCCACTGACCTATTGGCGAAACATCTAAAGACTCATGAGCTATTCAAAGTCACAACAAAGCTACCCTCAAACTCACCTCAAAATCATTAATGAAATAAAAAAATTAATAAGATAATAACTTGGTTTAATGATTGCATGGATCATGTTGCATTAGATGCTAAGGATGGATGAACAATGAGGAATGATGATGTGTTGTATGAACGCAAGGTAATGGAAAGATAAATTATGAAAGATGAAAAGTTGAATGATGAATGATGGTTGGGGAGTAATTGATGTTTGGATATTGTTATAGCTTACTCCTCATGCAAAGAAAGTAAAGTAAGATGAAATGATGAATGATGGCCGATGAGTAATTGATGTTTAACTACTATCAGAATTTACTCCTCATGTAAAGAATGTAAAGAAAGATTATGTATTTAAAGAAAGTAAAGTATGATGAAAGATAATGTATGTAAGAAAGTAAATGAAAGATACTTATGATATTTTATGATGAACCTCATATTATGATTATCAATTATTAATTATGATGATATGGTTTAAGTTCATACTTTTATTCTACCATGAAAAGTATCTTTCTATTGTGCCTTACATATCTAAGTTTTATAGCTCATGGCAAATTTGTTTTCCCTTGCTTTGGATCTTGTAGGTCAGTGATTTGAGGTGTCATGGTTACTAGTGGTGCTAATGACGACAGATGTTCATGATGATGTTATTTGCACATAAGTAATGGTCCTAAGTCGTGTTGTCTCTAGCTTATTTCTTTTCTAGATGATGTAATAGTTATTTATAAGACAATTTATGTTATGCAAGACTTTCACAATTAATTTATGTTATGAAAAGAGTTTTTAAATTTTTTCATTTTTTCACATTATGTTGACCTATCTTAATAGTCAACTTGAAAGCCAAGTTTAAGTATGATGTATAGCGTCTCTAGTGTAGGATCTAGAATGACACCAAGAGGGGGGGTGAATTGGTGTATTAAAAATCTTATGTTCTTCTTCACTTAAATCTCTTAATGTTGCGTAGCGGAAGCAAACATATATGAAAATAAACACAAGCAGAGAGAAGAGAGTAGAGAGAAGAACAAACACAACAAACAAACACGGAGTTTGTTATCGAGGTTCGGTCGAACTCTTCGGCCTACGTCCCCGCTCCGATCTTCGCCCATGAGATCTTCGGAGTTCACTATATCCTTCTTCAAGGGCNTTGTAGAGTTGGAAGGCAATTTTTGTTGGCTTGTAGGCGTCGCCTTCCAGATTAGTAGTCTTGAAACTGCTGAGAAATTCCCACGTCGGTTGCTCATAAGTGTCCCAAGACTGGCCGAAAAAGTGAGAACCAATCCTACCGAATAACTGGCGCATATCCTCCAGCAACCCGAAACACTCCATTGTTTCTTCATGTGCAAAGCGAGTTGGTGTAGTCTCCAAGAAAGATAAATCTCTGTATCGAACCTTCATTTCATTATGTTGGTAGCGAACGGAGTCTGGAAGGGGAATCAACTCGTCCTCAGGTAAACTTGACTGCTCAGCATTGATAATGGTCAAGGCTCTTTGTCGTTTCCTCTGATCCATAGTGAAATAAACACAAACAAATTTTTAAGCTGACGATCACGGGCTGTGATGGGTGGGTTACGGCCGTGACGGAACAGGGAGGTGCGTCAGGTAACGGGCCGTGATATGGGAATCACGGTCGGGCTTGAATGTCGCCCAGAAAATATAACGGCCCGTGATGCAGTATCACGGTCGTGATAGGAAGAGGAAGATGCTTACGACCGTGAGAAGATGGCGAACTGATTATGACCGTGAAGTTGAAGACATTCTGTAGATCACGACCGTGAGAAGATGGCGAACTGGTGATTACGGCCGTGAAGTTGAGGCATTATGCAGATCACGACCGTGAGAAGATGGCGAACTGGTGATTATGGCCGTGAACTTGAACGACGATGGGAGATGAGCACGGTGCCCTGTGATGGATTTTTGGGGTTTCACGAGTGGTTTTATAGAGGTCACTCTCGTGACTCACGCGACCTGATTGTCATGGCCTGTGATCCAATATCACGGGCGTTATGATCAGTATCGCGTTTGAAAGTGACCATACAGTCTAATGTCACGGCTCGTGACTCATTTGTCAGGGTCATGACGAGAAGCCCGAGGGCGCTTCAAAGCGACCAACGGTCGATCAGAGTTACGTCACGGCCTATGACAAAAATGTCACGGCCGTGACGTAACGCTTAGTGTTCCTCGATGGTCAAGCCGTGATAAATGTACCCAGAAAATTTCTATTCCGTGATGTAGTATCACGGTCGTGACATATTTTTGGGTTTTTTATTTTATTATTATTATGATTATTATTATTATTTTATTATATTCTACATATTATTATTACTAATAATTATTTTTGTTTAATATTTATTATTTATTTATTTTTATTTTTTTATTTAAATATATACATATGTATTTATATATATTTTACAATAGTTGCCTCTATTAAAATCGTGGTTCTAGTAGATTCAACTCGAGGACTTGCCTTGAAAATTTGTCTCCTGCATAAGGTTTTATTCTATGGCCATTAACTTTAAAGGTACCAGATCCATTAGCCATTAATAATTCAACAGTCCCTTGAGGTGTGCAGTCTTTAATGACATAGGGTCCGGTCCATCTAGACCTCAATTTCTCAGGGAATAGTCTTAGTCTGCTATTGTATAGTAATACTTTCTGACCCGGTAGAAATTCCGTTCGTTTAATGTGACGGTCATGCCAAATTTTTACTTTCTCCATATATAACTTATTATT
>LTAE01003920.1:16674-34766 GCA_001647135.1 Pontederia paniculata | reverse complement strand
GTCCACTGTCTCCTCTTGAGCCCTCCGGACGACCGCTCCCCAACTTTGTATAGAAAATTTGTGTATTGAGGTCGCCCATTCATCAATCACCGGGCGCCCTCCTCATTTCAGTCTTTTCCTCCTGTTGTCCTCTCTTCATTTCTGATCGATCTGTCTTCCTCTGATCCCTCTTCATGTACACTCCTCCGTTATCGGTCGGCCTCTCTTCTTCTTAGGTCGACCGTTTATGCTCTGCTGCTTATCATGTACTCTCTCCCTCTGATGTTGGTCGATCGCTTCATATACTAAGGACGCCCACTGCACACATATGGTTCTTCATATATAAATTACGAGTGCAATGGTCGTCCATTTCTTTAGCTCAGGTCGACCACTTACTGAACTTGAATATATCATGTTATAAAAATCAGCTCAAACAAGTTCATCAGTACAGACTGAGTTCACTTACAAATTTGTGATCATTCAAAACATTCTTGGGATCCTAGATTCAACACATAGGGGATCTTAACTATATTCTATACCCTAATGACAAAAAAGGGGGATCACAATTTAAATTAACTAAATCAATCCGCCAACTTAAGGACCTGATTTCATCACAAGGCTTAATAGATATACAAAGCTCATGCCCACAATACACTTGGTGCAACAATAGAAAAGGTCTTGCCAGAATTTTAAGTAAACTAGACAGAGCCTTAATCAATCAACACTGGCTGATTAAATTTCCTAACCTAAAATTGTCTGCTCTAGAACGCATTGCTTCGCATCATGCACCCCTCCTCTTTGATACTAACCAAAAACAAAATAGGAAAGTGAAATCATTCAAATACGAACATTTTTTGTTTGAATATTAGGAACCCATAAAAATTATTCAACAAGAATGGTTAAAAACACAAACCATTAATAGTCCCAACTCCTCAACTAAAGCCATAGAAGCCATCAAAAGGAAAACCCTACTATGGAATAGGAATGATCTTGGAAAATTAGAGAATAGAGTTACTCAAGTCAAAAAGAACATCCACACCCTAGAACTAAAAGATGCCTCCTCAGGACTCAATGATATAGAGTTAGGAGAACTGATATCACACTACAATCTACATGCTGCACTCCTAAGACAAATCAGCTTAAAATGGTGGAGTAAATCACGCATAAACTGACTTAAAGATGGGGATATAAATACAAAATTCTACCACTTATCAACCTTGGTGAGACATAGGAACAATTGCATTTCTAGCATTGAGGACTCAAATGGTAATTTAATCACTAATGATGCACAAATAAAAGAACTCTTTGCTACACATTATAAAAAATTATGGGAGCCTAATCAACTGCCAACCCTGGATTTGAGACTCTGGCCTAGTCTGCCTCACCTAGATGATTCCTTACATTCTTCCTTAGACAAACCAGTAGAGGCTGAGGAGATAAAACAATATCTTTGGTCAATGCCTTTAGGAAAAGCACCTGGCCCTGATGGATTCATTAGTGAATTCTACAAACAGTACTGGGACATACTTGGTCCAGACATCACATTAGAGATTTTATCTTTCTTTAACACTAATCAACTACCTTAGGGTTGGGCCAACACCTCCATTGTCTTTATACCCAAGAAAAAAACCCTAGATTGGTCAGTGATTTCAGACCCATTGCACTCTGTAATGTCCTCTATAGAATTATAGCTAAGATTCTGGCAAATAGAATTAAACCTGTTCTAGGTAACCTCATTGATCCAGCTCAGTCAGCCTACATCCCTGGAAGATCCATTCAAGATAACATACTCATAGCCCAGGAATTAGCTCATTCAATTCAAAAAGGAAGAAGAAAACACATGCTAATTAAAATTAACAAGGCCAAAGCTTTTGACAGGGTATCTTGGCAGGCCATCATCCAAACCCTAACCACAATGAATTTTCCTAGCAGGTTTATAGGATGGATACACACATGTATTACCTCACCTGTCTTCACATGCAACATAAATGGTTCATCATCCTCTCCTTTCACTGGCCACTGTGGTATTAGACAGGGAGACCCTATCTCACCTTATTTATTCATAATTGTCTCTCAATTGCTTACCTCCTTCATGAGGCAGGCAGAAATCATATCCTCAATCAAACCATTTCAATTACACAACTTCTCTCTTAGTCATATGCTTTTTGCTGATGACATCCTAATCTGCTTCGCTGCAACAGTAAAGAACTGCAAAAGTTTAAACTTAATCTTCAAAAATTATGGTCAAATAACAAATCAAAAGATTAATTTTGAAAAATCAGAAATCTTTCTGCCTAGGAAATTTAATATTCAAAGGAAAGCCAAAATTCAACAACAATTGGGAATGAAATTAGGAGACTTTCCCTTTAACTACCTAGGGGTACCCATTTCCCACAAATTCCTCAACTCAAAATACCAAGGTTTTTTAGAAGAGAAATTCTCTAACAAATTATCAGGATGGAAACAAAAGACTCTAACACAAGCTGGAAAATCAACTTTGATTAAATCAGTCCTAAACACTATCCCAAACTACTCACTGAACTTAATGCATTTCTCTGCTGGAACTTTAGAATAACTTGAACGTTTAACTAGGCAATTCTTCCGGTCATCTGATGGAAGCAAAAAAGGTTGTCACCTGGTAAATTGGGCAACTGTGCAAATGCCAAGACATAGTGGGGGTCTAGGTATTAGGAATGTGACTAATATTCAGGCATCCTTACTCACAAAGAAATTATTTACTGTGTTGAATAGGACTCAGGACCCTTGGGTTCAATTAATCTAATAAATATGGTAGTCTGCACCCTTGGTCATGCTCCTATTCAAATACAAATATTACTTGGCCTTGGAAAATCTTCCTAAATACTATGGAAACAGTTAAGTTGGGTATGAGGAAACTATTAGGTAGTGATAGACATATTAATATTATGATGGATCATTGGCTTTTCAATGTTCCTCTAGCTTTCAAACCTACATATATCAATGTACAGGCCTCTTCTCTTTACTCAATGCTAGCTTCTGACTTTATTGTTGATAACTCATGGAATCTGTCTATGTTACAATCCTATTTTAACACTGACTTACAACAACTTATTACTTCCATACACATACATGCTTATTCCTATGATGACAAGTGGATTTGGAGCCAGGATCCCAGTGGCTCAGCTCATGCAAAATCAGTTTACAAATTTATGTATGTGCCAGCCAATGTTGTAAAATCCGACCCGGACGTCGACCCGGATAGTCCGACGGGTCAGGTCGAATTGGTCGGACCGATTAAACCAGATGGTCGGACTGGATAATAATAAATAAATATTATGAACTATAAAATCAAAATACATGATAACATATACTAATAATTATAAGAATATAATAATTTATTAATCTTAATTCACAACTAAAGTTTGTAATAGTACTCAAGATAAATAATCAAATAATTATTAAATACTAATATATTTGATTGATTTACTAAGTTTTTTTTATTTAACGAATAATATAGAGTTGTCATTGTTTCAAAATTTACTTAGCAACTTCGATCATGTAGCTCTTTTAAGATTTAAAAATTAAATTAGCTCTATTAATATTATTATTTGAAAAAAAATATTTTTTTTTTTTGGCCGGGTTGGTCAAACCCACCGGGTTGAGTGGTTCAACCCGGGTTTTGACCGGGTTTGACCGGTTCAAAACAGTCCAACTGTTGATTCGGGTTTGGTGTGACCCATGGATCGGTTTAGGTCCCGGACACCGGTCCGATCGATCCGACCGGCCAGGGCGGGCCGGGTTTTACAATATGGGTGCCAACTTCCCTGCCACGTTGCTCTAGTTGGTTGGGGTGGAAAAAAAACTTTGAAATATTCATGCACCACATAAGATACATGTTTTTTTTAAACTGAAACATTCCAGACTACCCACTAAGGACAGACTATTAGCTTTTGAGCCATCCATAAACCCTGTTGCACAATCTGTGGATTAGAAATTGAAACAAATGCACACTTATTCTTTGGATGCTCTACAACCAATCAATTATGGACCCTCTTCCAACAAAAAATGAACTTTTCTTTCTCATTTATGAACACATGGGCAGAAGGAGACTGGATAAATGAGGGCCAAAACCTAAAACCAGAATCCAAAACCTACATCCTTTCCTTATTAGCCTTTTGCCTCTGGGGGATCTGGTGCATGAGAAACGATAAGCACTTTAATAATAAGCAACCAACTATTGAAGCAGTGTGGCAGAGAGCTCATGCTGCATCAGATGAATATGCTAGATCAATCCACACCTCTAAAGGGTCCCTAACAACCACACTGTGACACGTTGGGCGCCTCCACCTCCAAACTGGGTTAAACTTAACATAGATGAGTTTCACAGACCCAAAAAAGGTGGGGGGAGCAGGTTATCTAATAAGATTACCTGGTACAAGCTATATTGATGAAGGGGCATCTCATAGGACATTCTATTCAGCTATGGAGGCAGAAGCATGGAGTCTTTGGTGAGAAATTACTAGATGCAGGGACTTAGGTTTCAGAAATGTTTGCATGGAATCAAACTGCGCCAACCTAATTCAGATACTGAAACAGACCAAAGCAACTCCATGGAGATTAAGGAACATAATTGCTGATATTCACAGAGGCCTCAAACACTTTGATAAATACAAAATATCGTATATTCTCAGATGCAACAACAAGCTAGCAGACTACTTAGCAAATTTAGGGAGACAAAATTTTGTGCACTTTTTGTACCAAGAGTCTCTTTTGTACCAAGACAGTATTGGCTACCTCACTTAATGAATGAATCTTTCTTTTAAAAAAAAGGAAGACACAAGATAAAAAAAGGGTGAATAAGTGGATTTTTTTTATTCCATCAAATAAAATAATTAATCATTCAGAAAAAAAGAAAAACAAAAGGGCACAATTACCATTAAAATTAATTTAATCTTATAAATAATGTTTTTTTATCGATAAGCTATTCTTATAACAGTGGAATATGTTTTATTTCCTGTCCAAATGCCCAAAAGCTAATATACTACAATAAGTAATCTTATTATTTAGGTCTCGTTGAGCATTGAATTATTGCTTATATTAATATCTATTTTGAAGAATAAAGCCAAACACCTTATAAAGTAATTGATTATTTATAAATTTTTTGATGGCTGAAGTGACAATTGAATTATCTTTATTTTTAAATCATCATGGATTAAGCTAATTTTCTTTTTTTTTCGTATTTGACACATTATTGACGAAAATAACCCAATCTATTTGTTTTAAAAAAGAACTTTCCCTTTCTTAAATAATTTAATGCATTTCTGTTTCATTCCTCTCATACTTAGGCCTTGTTTGGATTCAGGTATTAGGGGGATAGGGTGGAAGATGAGTGGGTGGTGTTAGTCAAATCGTGTTTAGGTAAAAAATTTTAAAAATCATATGGTGTTTGGAGGGATGAGTCACACCTCCAAACACCAAATATTTTATTCCACCAAATTGGTGAAATTAGAGGGAATGAAACTTTTTAGGCAAAACTACTCTTTTAAATAATTTTCTAAAATTATATCATAGTTCATTTAAAATGATATGCTTCCTTATATTATTTTGATTTATGATAGAAAAATATTTGATTTGAGTTCATTTATTGGTTTAATTTTTTTTTTCTTATTATATAATTATTTAATACTTACATTTGTTTATCTTTTATTCATTCATATAAATCAAATAAATATATAATAATATTATATTTATTAAGGGTCATAATTAGTAATATATAATAAAGAGTATAAATGACTTTTATTTAAATTATTCAAACATGTCATAATTTAGTTTAACCCATCCACCACCATAAAATTTTATCCAAACATGAGTTTAATAATAATCCATCACACTTCACCACACTCCACCACCCCATCCTATACTCCACCATCTCACACCACCCCTCCATTAGTTAATTGTCAAACAAAGCTTTAATGTCAACATATCTAATTTATAGAATATATATTTATCAACAAAAAGATACTTATTTCATATTTTTTAGAATATTTATGTATAGTTTTAATATCGAAACGATTCCTGAAATTACTCATGATCTAGTATCTTTATTCGTTGAATTATTATTCATGAGCCCAACAACATATATATTTGGACTAGAATGAGAATCAATTTTAAAATTAAGTTAATCTGCAGAAGACAATCTTAATTATAAATATTAAAAAATATATAAATTTCATAATAAAAGTATACCAAAAATAATTTGACTTTAAAATTAGAATTTAACGAAAGTAAAAACACGTTACATATCTCCTCAATCATAAAATATTAAATTTATAATAAATATAAGAAAAATATTTAAGAGAAAAAATTAATATTTATTGTCAATTTAACAATCCTATAGATTATCTTTACTTTTTTTTAATTAAAATTAAATTAAAAGATAACTTTTAAGGAATATAAGACCCGTTTCACAAACAAAGACGAGTCCATTTAGAGGAGAGCCCAACTTCCACGCAACCATATCAACCTCCGTCCAAACCGGCCACTAAACCCTGCAATACAAGAAAAAAAAAGTGTAAACTTTGATTTCTTTCTACCCGGCGGCGATGGCAGAGGCGATGACGGCAGTCAAGAAGGAAGTTCCAGTGGCCTCTGAGTCGGCGGAGGCGACGAAAGAGGAAACGCGGCCGCCAGTTGAGGAGGTGAAGAGGATCCAGATTTACTCAACTTCTTCATCGTCTTCCTCAGCGAGACAGATTACTCCATTCTGGAAGGGTAAAAAACAAAAAAACAGGATCTTTTTGATAAGTCTAAGGATTCATGGTTAGACTTCTGCTACGAGAAAAACAAACGTTGCTTTTTTTCGTTTTGATAAGTTTTGGTTCTGCCTTGTTGGGTTTGCAGAGAAGTACGAGAGGGACGCCAGGAAGTACTGGGACGTTTTCTACAAGCGCCACCAAGACAAGGTGAGCCCTTTCGATGTCTTTTGATTTGTTCGTCGATGTGGTGTGTTAAAGATTGGATTTTGAATGGTTTCTTCTGTGGAATGCAGTTCTTTAAGGATCGACATTATTTGGATAAGGAATGGGGAAGCTATTTCCAGGTCTGGCAACGTTTTTAGTCTCTTTTTTTACATCCTCCACTAATATTCCAGTGGCATCTTAACCCGGAGTTTCTAGCCCTCGCACCTCGACTCCGACTTTGTTTCTACCACGTTGTTACATCGTTTGAATCTTTTTTAGTGCTGATTAATCCAATTTTCACGTATTGAATGGACATTTGATATTTTTCTAAACATTTATTTGTTCTTGCCTAATATCGGTCTTCTCCTAGGTTCAACAAGGAGAGAAGCTTGTTGTTTTGGAGGTAAATTGTGCACTTCTGTTCTCTTCTTAATTCTAATTTCACAAGGTTGTAGATGATAGAATATTATTCAGAATAGTACTTATAGTGATGTTTACTTTTGTGATGCGTGATAGTCTTGTTGCTTTAGATGATTGCAATCAGATTGGGAGCCTCATTACATAGACCAAACAATCTATTCAGCTCCTTCAAATAAAAAGAAGTTATGTTTCAGTCATGTTAGAATTAGCTGACTTGTTATGTTCACCATGCCACAAGGAACAATAACTGTTGAACTTCTATATAGGTTGTGACTTGGTAAAATGTTGACGAGCCACTGGATTTTTTACATTGTTCTTATGCAGCTTGTTGTTTGTATTCCTATAAATTATTTTCTTCAACAAATTTCATCCAACTTTTCCTAATAAATTTCCATATCCCTTTATATTTATTGTTTTTAACTCTTGCAACCTGGAAGCAAAGTTGATTTCGAGTTTGTCATTGAGCTTCTTTATTTCCTCTGTGTTGTGGTTAATTAACATTTCTAACATTTTTTATAGGTTGGCTGTGGAGCTGGAAACACTGTTTTTCCGTTAGTTGCACTATACCCAGATATTTTCATCCACGCCTGTGATTTTTCTTCGCGAGCAATTGACTTGGTCAAGGTATAATTTACACTGCACCACCATATTATTCTTGGATTTTGAGTACGTGACCCTTAAGCATAATGGTAATACTATGAGATTGCAAGATCTTATTTCTATCTGATCTGATTGTGGCTCATGTTGTTGTAAAACTAGTTCCTCTTGTGAGAAGATAATGACACGCTAGAGAAAGTCCCTTAAATCTATCATTTTTAGGTTTCTTCTACATGTTTAAATAATTAGAATTAAGGAAGCATGACATTCAGAAGAATGATTATTTCTGTTTTGAATCAGAACCCCACATATATTTTGATAGCTCTTGTTTTTTTTTGAAGTATTAGGATTAAGGATCTAAGAAATGGTTTGGATGTGTATACCTATCTAAAACTTAAAGAAAGTGTTTAGTCTTATTATTTGCTGAGAGGACTAAACCATCATTTTCTCAAGAAGGATTTATCTTTTCATTGCAGGGGCACAAGGAATTCAGACCTAGTCATATCAATGCATTTGTATGTGATCTTAGAATTCAAGATCTCAGTGACATAATTCAACCTTCATCTCTCGACATCGTAACAATGGTAAAAAATTGATATATTATCAAGCTTCGTTTTTTTTTCTGTTTTGTTCCAGAGGTGCCTAGTCTTTAGTTTTGTTTCCATTTTCCACTTTGTTGTATCTTTCTTCATTACCTTTGATTTAGTTTGTTTCTCAGATGTATGGATTGATAACCAATAGCTGACACATTAAGTAGGTCTTTATGCTGTCTGCAGTTGCCCCAGAAAAGATGCCTTTAGTTATACAGAACATCAGAAAGGTCCTTAAAGTAAGTTATCCCTTTATTTCTCAATCACAAAATTATTATATTTAGATTCACATATTTTTCTTAATAGTATTTTTGCTAAATCCTCTCTCTGACTAACAGCCAAAGGGTCTCATTCTTTTCCGTGATTATGCAACTGGTGATCTTGCTCAGGTTGGTTGCCAACAGATATCTTATAATTCAGCAAGCTCCTTTGCTTTTGGATAACTAATCTGGAACTTACATCTGTCAATACGATGATGGGAAAATTATGGTGTATTGTTACTTTACTGAAATTACTTCATTTTTATTAACATCATAGTGTCTGTTTACATATCTTTATTAATACCTTATTAATCAGAAGAATTTGGTTGATGTAAACAAATAATCATCTTAATATCAATTGCTATAAGTGAACCTTAAAGTATTAAGATAGAATAATATAGACGTCACAAATGTCATTTTTTTATGAACTTTGGATACTGTATAAACTTCTCATTCAATTTTGCAGCATTCAATTCATTCCTTAAAGTAATTATTAGGAAGCCATCAACTACTTGCAACACCTCTTTTGTTCACTAGGTGCATGAATGTAAAATCAACAGCATGAATATTGAATATTGTGACAACATACAGAAAATTGTGGTGCCTGTTTGATTTAAATTCAAAACATTCTTGTTTGAAGTTCTTTCTCATCAGAATATGGTCTTAGCATTAAGGTTCAAACAAAATATAGAAGATATCTGCATGGAGTAGCATAAAGCCTTGAACTATCAGAGATCATACTAAGTATACTATATGATTCAACCATTTCAACATCACATACTCCATATCATGTTTGTCTGAGAATAATTTCCTTTGACTTGGTTGTAATCTTTATTATGGTCAACTTATGAACTATTTATAATGACCAATACGTTACAGGAGAGGCTCACATGCAAAGAACAGAAGATCAGTGAGAACTTTTATGTCAGAGGTGATGGCACGGTATGTAACTAATGTACTAAAAAAATTTTCCGAACTTTGATGTTCTGAAGCCTCCTCGTTTCTTACTGATTAATATTCTGGCACAGCATGCATATTATTTTTCAGAAACCTTTTTAGCAAGCTTATTCATGGAAAATGGGTTTGACGTTGTGGAAATGGCAATCTGCAATAAGCATGTCGAGAATCGTGCGATGGAGTTATCGATGAATAGGTATTAGTTTTTATTCGTTGAGTACACAGTCAGTAGCAGTTGCAATTTTTCAATTGTTGTGAAAATAGAACAAATGTTCCATCCTCAGAATCCACTGTGGCCTGGGTGTTCAGGCTTTGGATTGCTGGTCACCTCTTTCCATAAGGGCATAAGGCAAGCAAATCTGACCCACCCAACACCCCACTCCCACCCCTAGTTGCTGGATATTCCTGAACTCTATTGTCAAATCCTCTAAAAACAGTTGATAAATGATATTAAACTTGGGAGACTTTATGCTGAGAACATAGTTGCTCTTGCCAAGGCTTTTGTTCAGGGAGTGTGAGGCTTGCTTGTAACATCAATGTAATGTAATTACACTTTTGATAGTATATTTAATTTTGATGGTTGCGAACTTGGAATCATCCTTTCCCGCATAAAAAAGTCACTACATAACTTGTTTTATAATAGGAAAATTTGCACTAAGAGACTAGATGGCATAAATGCCACTACATTTATTATTTACTGTAAATTTATGAAATCCTTTGTTGCTTACACTACTGGGAGATGTGGAGAAAATGGCAACTACTGTCTGTGTGATGAAGTTTGTAATCTGACATCCTCTTGTTCAATTTGCATGGCAAAGCCAAAAAGTGCTAGGTTATATTCATTTTTCTTTTAGGATTAAGCCAATTACAAGAGCTAGAACTCTTCCAAGTCTAATGTAGTTCATATTTCATCTGTGATGCTTGGTTCTTAATGTGATATTCAAGGCAAAATAAATTATATAGTCCTGGGATTTGTGTGATTTTCTTGTTTATAATTCATCTTTCTTTTACTATTACTTCCTAGGCGTTGGATTCAAGCTGTCTTTTCCAGTAAACCTGTTGGTCAAGCGAGGAGTTCACATGGCTCTTATGCTGACAATTTATTAAAGGATCATGCTTGTACTGAAGTTGACATTGCTGACTGTGTCACCAGCATGTTTGGTATGTCACCATCAATTGATGAGGTGAGCACTTCTCAGTGCTAATCAACACTTTCCTTATTTCTTTACCAGTCAAATTTCAAGTAATCTGGCATAATTGTTCCTTATGGCATGGTTTCATGCTTGCCCCATTCATTTATCTATATAGAATTTATTAATATGTATAGCATGCTTTTGGTCATATGGTGTCCCAGAAAATATTTTTTCCTGGTGTTATAAGGCATAAATGTTTTTTTCACAGAAAATAAGGCCAAAACCTTAAAAAAGTTCAATTTTCTTATATGATTCTTATGTTGTATTTGATTGAGTTCACACTTCATGATTCTGGCTTCTACTTCTCTTCACTGTACAATTATTATAGATTACTTCTGCATAGCTGTTCTATTAAAGATTTAGGATCTACATTTTAGTTAGAGTTCTCTAGCATAGCTGTTTCTTTTTTTTTGAAGAGAGGAAAGGATGACTACAAGTTTGGTAGTCTCCCGTTTGTATTAGAGTAGAAAAGATATATGTACATGTATGATAAAGAGGGATGCATTAAAAAAGTACACCTTCCAAAAAGTATGTCCCAAAAGAAATCCCCCCAAAAAAGTATGTCCCAAAAGAAATCTCTATCCCAGGCCCCACTCCCTCATAGAAGAAGAAATGTGGTGTACAATATTCTCAATGTAGCACCTCTCCCCCTCAAAAACTGTGCGGTTTCGTTGCAACCATATCGCCCATGCGGTGACCATAGCAGTAGCCCATACCCGTCGCCAGCCCGCATTTGGTCGCATGTCTCGTGCTCGTAGCGAGGCCCAAAACCCTCCTTGGCCTGAGGTGTCCACCTCCGCAAGTCCGATGCGATGCCAAGTCTCCATAGCCATAGGGCATGTGAAGAATAGATGAGCTATATCCTCCTCAGTTGTCCCGCACAGTGCGCATGTAGGGTCAGCTTGTGGCGCCCATCTCGATCTGTACACCTTGGTCAGGAGTCTACCTCGTCGAAACAGCCAACTGAAGATTTTGACTTTGATGGGCATATGTAGGCGCCAGATGCGCCACGAGTCCACTCTGATATCCTCCGGTACTGAGCCCCCCGGGAGTAGCTGCCTATAAACTCTCCTGGCTGAATAGTGACCAGATATCCAAAGCCATCCGTCTGCAGAGGAAGCCACCGGACGCAATCCTGAAATCTGGTCCAACAGTCTGAGGAACTCCTCATAGCGCTGATCAGATAAGACCGCTCGAAACTGCGGAAGCCATATGCCTCCTCCTGCTGTGTCTGTCAACTCCCAACACTCCCTGACCGTCGCCCTCGGCCTAGCTGCAAGGGCTGCCAGACGTGGGAAAGACCCCGCAAGTGTACCCGCATGTGTCCACTCATGGTCCCAGAAAGCAAAGTCAGACCCTGAGCCCAGGGTTGCTGAGAACAAGGGTCTCAGCACTGGCAGAATTGTGAGGATCCCGCGCCAAAAATGCGATGCGCCGGGTGGGGGTCGAGACCGTGACTCCCATGATAGGTCTCTCCCATAGCAGGCAAAGAAAAACCTGCTCCACATGTCCACCCCTGGCCCCATGATCCGACCAACCCATCTAGCCAAGAGGGCTTGATTGGTCCAGCGTAGATTCCGAACCCCGAGTCCGCCATCTGATGCTGGTCGGCAAATCTCTCTCCAAGCCACCAAGTGAGCTCCAGATCTGTCTACACCACATCCCTGCCAGAAAAATCTGCTCCTGATTGTGTCAATACGACGCTCTATCGTGGCTGGCATCCGTAATACTGACATATAGTATATGGGGAGTGATGAAAGGACGGTTCGAAGGAGGACTAAACGTCCCCCTCTCGATAGCAATCTCGAACTCCACCCCTGTAATCTATGCTCCAGACGCTCCATAACTGGTCTCCAACCATGTATCCCAATGTGTCTGTCAGATAGTGGTAGCCCAAGATATGTGATCGGCAAAGAAGTGCAAGGGGTACGCAACTCCTCACTACACCTGGTGACCTCTGATGATGGCATGCCAAAAGGAATGAAAGATGACATAGCTGTTTCTGGTAAAGTTTTTTATGTACATTTAGTTTTCTTCCTTTTATGCAATGACTGCATAAACTTCTATATTTCCTTGTGGATTTATATTGATTATGTAGAAATCATAAAGAAGCAATCTTTTATTAATGTTATATACTTTCATTTGTTTGAATCATTTTATGATCTTAGTGCAAGCTTCTAATTTTGTACTGCCTTTGGTATCTTAAGATTTTCGTAAATCGTTTATTCTCTGTATAGGTTATTGAAATCAATGTGAGAGGATATGACTTTAGAGTAAAGGCACTTGCCAAAGAACATCAGCATACCTGTAAATCTACAGGGCTGATGTTATGGGAGTCTGCTCGACTTATGTGCAATTTAATAGCAGAAAACCCTTCAGTTGTTAGAGGAAAACAAGTGCTTGAGTTAGGTTGTGGATGTGCTGGTATCTGCTCAATGATAGCAGTCCAATTTGCTGAAATTGTAGTGTCCACAGATGGAGATTCAGAAGCTCTTGACCTCTTAAGGCAGAATATGCTATCAAACTTAAGCCCAAGTATGCTCGACAAAGTTGTCGCCAAGAAGTTAACTTGGGGAAACAGGGAGGATGTTGAAGCCATTAAGGGTCTAGCTACTGGTGGAGGTTTTGATATTGTTATAGGGACTGATGTTACCTATAATTATGATGCCATTTCACCTCTATTTGAGACTGCAAGAGAGCTGATATCAACTAATCATAGCGGAGATGAAAAGCCTGCTCTTATCCTGTGTTACATTCAAAGGAGAGCCGACGAAGGTTCAATCATTTCAACTGCCTCCCAATTTGGTTTCAAGCTTGCTGATAGGTGGGTCAATGGGAGCAACCCAAGTGATGGAATCATCAATTCTTGGATCTGTTGGGCTAGTTACTTGAGTGATTTCAAGAATGCACCCCTCATGATTTTGTATTTTCATGCCTAAGATCAGCAACTTGATTGTTTCATATAGTCTTCCTTGGCAAGCTTTAGTTGGAGTTTTAGCTTCTAAACTATTTTTGGTACTTGATGCAAACCGTTTGTTTTACTTCAATTTTGGTTTTGTTGTCGCATCACTTCTAGAGAGGGCTCCTTGTTGTATTAATGTTGGGTGTTACAGGAAGTCTGGTGCCACAACTATATGGTTGATGGCATTATGATATAATAAATTTGTAACCTCCAGTTGGGATAAATTTTGTGCTGAATTTTAATCTGTATCAATAAATCTAAATTATATGTTCTAGATGAAGGATTCATTTGTTAATATGTCAGTAATTTACATCATGTTTGGTTATGATCATGCATTTTCGATAACAGTGTTCATTGTCCTCTTCTTTTAGGTGGACGAATTATTTATGAGTGACTCTAAATTATTGGAATATTTATGAAGTATCATACTTTGATTATTCTCCAAAGCTTTTATAGTTCTTTTGTTGATGCTGATCCTGTCGATCAACTAGGTCTCTAAATGACAACGTATCCGTTTGGTGTCCATATCATCTAATTGAAAAATGCTAAACCCTCTTAATCATCATCCTAACACTCACATCTTAAAAAAACTCAAAAAGGTTAACAAAATTACAAGTGTTTCCATTGTGAGAGGGTAGGAGGAAAATTAGGAGGATTTGGCATTTCTTGTGCATTATACTCTGTTATTATTTTTCTTGTTCGATAATTGCTGCTAATTTTACATTTCTTGCAGTTTAGAGTTTCAACATATCGAGTTAAAGATTGCAATATAACACCTGGTGATCCATTTCTTAAGTCAAGTGACTCAAATCAATCGAGTGAGGATGCTTTGCCAAAGAAGCCCCTAATTTCTAAGAGCAATACAAAAAATTAGCAATTATAGAAAAAAATGCTCATCTTTGATAGTAGCTACATGAAGGGTTCAGAAAGAATATGATTGTAGATAGAGACTTAAATTAGTGCGTGAGGATAAGAACGAATGTAGCCAAGTTGTGAATTCACCGTGCACCAAATTGATATTCTAATTTTACTAATGATCCCAAGTTGGTACATTATAAATATATTAGAATTGGTCCTCTTCATATATTTTAATATATTTTTAGTGATGTGATAACCACATTATGTATTTTCATTAATTATATATTAATGTCAATATCTCCTACTTACAAAATATTACAAACATAATAGATAGTTACTGAAAATATTTTTTTATATTTTTGCTTCACTATTTTTTAAATTACTAATTCTCTTAAGTTGAAATAGTTCGCTTGAGTGTAATTAATGTAGCTATCACAATAAAAAAATATTTAAAAAAATAAATGATGTGACTGCCACATCAACAAAAAATAATTATAACATGTAAATAAGATCAATTGTGAAAAATTATATAGTCGGAGGATCAAATAATTACAAATTAAAATTAAGATACCAACTTAGGATCACTTGTAAATTTGGGATGTCAATCTTAAAAGTTACTCGATTAAAAGGATAAAAATGACTAATAAGTCTAATGTTGATAAGTATGTTTAAGTGTTGAAGCTGATTTTAAAGTATAAATATCTACTTATTTGAATAAAAGTGCTTATAATAATAGGTAGTTGTAATATTTGGTTATAAAATATTGATAAGCAATTTATTTTTTAAAATGACACAAATATCCATTATAATATTTTAAAATAAAATGGAAAGCAGAATGAAAATATTTAAAAAAACAAAAGATAAATAAGTAATTTATTTGGTCAAACTTGAATGACTTATAAGTCAAATAAAAACAAGTTGGGTCTCTCAATTTTTCTATTTTAACTTATAACCTCCCACAACTTATCAACCTATATGAATGAATGATTTTCAAACATTGAGACACCTTCAAAATAGCTTATAATTTTTTTTGACCAATTTAGCAGCTTTGCCAAATATGCTCTAAAAGCTTAATTTCAAGGAAAGAGATAGTAAATTCAATGTTTAACACTTTACTAATATGCTACGGATTAAGAAATATGTGGAGCAAATTCAGCTCCATATGTATGGACCATCATCAGAAAAGGTATGGACTATTAGCATATGTATGGACCATCATCAGCTCCATATGTATGGCATCATGTGTTGATCTCAGTCTTTCATTATGTATCTGATAACGGTTCATACATGTAGAGCTGAATCTGCTCCACATATTCCTTATTTTCTATGCTAATAGTCTCATAGATGTATGCGAGGGCACTCATTTTTTTATCATTTGATTAATTAAATAATATGAATTATGATTAAATTAATCATATAACACTGTGAAATAATAATGAATAAACCGTGACCATAAAATTAATAAAAAAATGTTAAAATATTTATGATCACCAATTAATCCAATGGTTATGAGTTCATTATTATAAATTAATAGATAATCATTAAATCGACTGTTTGACCTCCGATCTACATCTTCGTTCAAATTAACAACAATCCAAAAGGAAGATCGCAATGCAATCAAATTAATTGTATCAGTCAAATCATAATTCATTGTTTAAAACAATAAAATAAACATTGGTGGTTGTCTTTGTCTGTGAACGGCACCAAACAAAGATCCTTTGAAATCTTTGAACAGTTTGTTGTCTGTCTGGTCAAACTTTGCTTCCTAATTCCGTGGATTGATCATGCTTACCAATATACATCATAATTAACTCAGAAAGCGACACCCAACTCTTAACTGCATTTTTTTTATATCAAGTATTTTTCATAAATAGTCTCTTAACTTTATGAGATAGAAGATTTTTTTAGTTTTCTCTCCAAGTGTCACACAAGTGGTGAAATCACGTAAGTAAAGCAGAGAAAATAAAAAATAAAATAAAATTGACATAAAATTTAAATTTAATTTTGTAGAGTAATTTTCATGAATAATTCATTATCTTCTTTCTCCCCCACTTTGGCTTCTTCAATATTTATATTTTGATTACTATTTAGGTGTTAAATCACACGTCAGCCACGTATAGATATTCAAAAACATTGGATGAAAATGTTAAAAGTTGAAGATCAGCTATTCATATTTAAATTCTATTTTCACATTGTCTTTTATTTTTCTACTTGTGCCATATGTCTGATATTTAGAGAGAAAATAAAAAAATTCGTAAAAAAAAGATCTTTATTGTAGGATCTAGATGACATCAAGAAGGAAGGGGGTTGAATTGGTATATTAATTTTTTTTCTATAATTACTCAATTAGGTTAGTTATATCAACGAAAGCATACACATACAAATATAAATAAGTAGAAGAAGAAGAGCACAGAAAAATAATGACGAGGTTCGGTCGAACTCCTGGCATACATCATCACTCCGGTTTTTTCGAACTCGAGACCTTCGGAGACCACTGAACTCCTTCTTCAAGGGCGAATACTCCCTTACAACTTCTCCTTTATTTTCTAGAAGGCAAGAAGACAACCTCTTTACAAGTTCGCTCACCAAATCTCACTTTCTTCTATCCTGGATTCTTCACTCGAATCACAGAAGGGAAATTAAGACTTTCTTTCACTCAAACTCTCACTAGCTAATTTGTCAAAGTTACTTCTCAAGACTCTTAGGATTACAATATATACTTTGCAAAAACGACATAATATGTCAATTAGCCGTTAATGCAAGTACGTGACACTTCATCTAACCCTCGGTCGCCCACTGCTCCTGCCTCAATCGATCGTTACTTTGGTGAAGTCTCCACTTGAACTGTTGTCTGGTGTCTCGATCGTCCACCGCTCACCCTCGGACGTTCGCAGTTCAAATGTTGAAGCCTTAGTTCCTCAGCCAAGCTCCTTCGGTCGTCCACCAATCCTCTGGCCGCCCGATCTTGACTTGAGTTCCCTTCTTCAACTGATCTTTAGTCGTCCGCTGATTGCACATCAATCTCCTTGGACACCCACTCTCCAGTTGAAGAATACGATCAAGCTCCTTCGGTCATCCACGTTTCATCTTCGGTTGATCGATGTTGACCTATTCCAGCTTCCACTCATCTCTGGTCATCCGTTGATTGCACCTCAATCACCTTGGACGTCCACTCTTGAGTGAAGCCATCTATCAAGCTCCTTCGGTCTTCCGTCAAAACTTTTGACCGATCGATCTTGACCTTGTAACAACTTCCACTCATCTCTGGTCGACCGCTGATTGCACCCAATCACCTCGGACGTCCACTCTCGAGTGAAGCCATCTGTCAAGCTCCTTCG